>JAKJMR010000998.1:119306-134674 GCA_024449315.1 Daboia siamensis | reverse complement strand
ATCACTAGGAGACTGTTAGTTCTAGTCCCACTTTAGGCATGAAAGCCGACTGGGGGACTCTAGGCCAGTCACCAGGCGACCAAAGGTTTTAGTCCTGACTTAGGTCTGAAAACTGATTGGGTGATTTGGGTCAGTCACCAGGAGATGGCGAGTTCTAGTCTCACCTTAGGCCTGAAACCGGCTGGGTGACTTTGGAGCAATCACCGTTTCTCAGCCCAGCCCAGCCCACCTCATATGGTTGTTGTTGTGGGGAAAATAGGAGGAGGAAGGAGATTTGGATATGTTCGCCATCTTGAGTTACTCATAAAAATAATAAAGGTGAACAGAACAGAACAGAATAGAATAGAATAACGATCAGAACAGAATAGAATAGAATAGAATAGAATAGAATAGAATAGAATAGAATAGAATAGAATAGAATATTGCTGGAAGGCACCTTGGAGGTCTTCTAGTCCAGCCCCCTGCTCAAGCAGGAGAACTATTCTATACCATTTCAGATAAATGAAATCAGATCAGTCAATCAAACAATCAATGGTCAGTCTGTAGCGTTAGTGCCCTTCTTAGGGTCCACTCAGAAAGCTCTCTTGAACTCAATCCTTGACCAGTATCGTTTCCTTGGAACCAGATTTGAACAGCATTCTTTCAGTTGCTAAGAAAAAATTGTGACTTTGGGGGTTTGTTCAGTCACAAGGCATTTCCTTTCCCACAAGCCCACCACTTCCTCTGTGACATAGAATGAGTGAACACTCCTATTTTATCTGGTAGCTTCGCAGAGATTTTTGCAAAAAATAAAAATAAAAATAAAAATTAGATCCTTTTAGATCAGAGGTGCCCAACCTTGGAAGCTTTAAGACTTGTGGATGTCAACTGCCAGAATTCCCTAGCCAGCCATGTCATCACAACTGACACATGGATTTATGACAGTTGCACTATCCGGGGGTCATGTGATCACTGTATGCTCCACCCCCCTCCCCTTCCAGCTGGCTTCCAACAAGCCAAGTCAATGAGGGAAGCCAGATTTGTTTTATAACTGTGTGATTCACTTAACAAACGCAGGGATTCGCTTAACAACTGTGGCAAAAAAGGTCATAACACGGGGCACAGCTGACTTCAGAACTCTCTCGTTTAGCAACAGAAACATTGGTGCTCAACTGTGGTCACCGCACAGCCACATAACTGCATCACACCCACTGGCTTGTTTTGGCTTGGAGGAAGCTGCAGAACCAAGATGCTCTTGATACTTACAACGTTTATTTATTTAAAAAAAATAAATGAAGTGTTAATACCACTTTACAATGCCTATAAGGAACGGTGTCTGGAATTGGGTATGTCTAGTTTAATGAAGAGAAGGACGAGGGGTGACAGGATAGCAGCCTTCCAATATCTCAGGGGCTGCCCCAAAGAAGAGGGAGTCAAGCTCTTCTCCAAAGCCCCTGAAGGCAGGAGAAGAAGCAATGGATGGAAGCTAATCAAGGAGAGAAGCAACCTAGAACTAAGGAGAAACTTCCTGACAGTGAGGACAATTAACCAGTGGAACAACCTGCCTCCAGAAGTTGTGGGTGCTCCATCACTGGTAGTTTTTAAGAAGAGACTGGACAGCCATTTTTCTGAAATGTTATAGGGCTGGGGTAGGCAACCTTGGCTCTTTTATAACTGGTGGACTTCAACTCCCAGAATTCCTGAGCCAGACACGCTGAGGAGAAAGGGAAAGGTTTCCATGCTGGCTCAGGAATTCTGGGAGTTGAAGTCCACCAGTCATAAAAGAGCCAAGGTTGCCTACCCCTGGTATAGGGTTTCCTGCCTGAGCAAGGGGTTGGACTAGATGATCTCCAAGGTCCCTTCCAACTTTATTATTGTTATTGTTGTTATTGTTATCCATAGCTGCTCAACTCACGACAATTCATCTTACAACAGTTAATTATCATCTTTATTAAAACTGGTTAGCACTTGATTGGGAGACCAAAACAAGCGATCCCCAGGAAAATCCAACTGGGATAATGGGGAAGCCTACTTCATGTAACAGCCAACCAATTTAACAACTGCAGTGATTCACTTAACAACTGCACCGAGAAAGGTCGTAAAATGGGGCAAAGCCCCCTTAACAACCGTCTCGCTTCGCAACAGAAATCTGGGGCTCAGTTGTGGTCGTAAGTTGAGGACTACGTGCATGTCTCGTTGTGTTCTTTTTGTAGTTTATTTTATGATGTCCCACCATCTTCACTTCTGTTTGCACACTTTTTTACGGTGCTTTGCCAACCTGGAGTAAACCTGTAGTTGCCGGGGGACTACAGGTAATCCTCAACTTACAACGGTGCATTTAGCGACCGTTCAAAAAAGGGACTTAAGACTGTTTTTCACACTTAACGACCATTGCAGCATCCCCAATGGTTGCCGGATCAAAATTCATATCCTTTGGCAAGCAGGTTAACATTTATGACGGTTGCCATGTCCCGGGTATCACGTGATCCGTTTTTGCGACCTCCTGACCAGCAAAGTCAACCGGGGGGGGGGGGAAGCCAGATTCACTTAATGACCATGTGACTAACTTAACAAATGCAATGATTCACTTAACAACCGGGGCAAGAAAAGTCGTAAAATGGGGCCAAACTCACTTAATAACTAAGTTCCCTTGACGAGATAAATTTTGGGGTAAACTCAAGGACTCCCTGTAGTTCCCCCGGCAAGACAGGCGGGAAGTAAATTCAACAAATAAATAAATAGTAAATAAATTTGATAGGGACGCGGTGGCTCAGTGGGTTAGGACACTGAGCTTGTCGATCAGAAGGTCGGCAGTTTGACGGGTCGAATCCCAAGTGCCGCGTAGCAGAGTGAGCGCCTGTTACGCGTCCCAGCTTCTGCCAACCTAGCAGTTCAAAAGCACGTAAAAATGCAAGTAGAAAAATAGGGACCACTCCGGTGGGAAGGTAACAGCGTTCCGTGCGCCTTTGGCATCTAGTCATGCCGGCCACATGACCACGGAGACGTCCTCAGACAAGCGCTGGCTCTTTGGCGTTGAAACGGAGATGAGCACCGGCCCCTAGAGTTGGAAACGACTAGCATGTGTGTGGGGGGGGGAACCTTTACCTTTACCTAAATAAATTTGGGACGGGGCCAAACGGAAGCAGAGAGGAGGAAGAGGACGCAAGAAGGGGAAAAAAGTTTTAGGTGGCTCTGAAGCAACTGGAGGATCACTGGGTGGCAGGAATCAGGGCAGCCCACATGCTGTTCCTTCCTGGGTCTTAATCATAATCATAACATAATAGTAAAGTTGGAAGGGACCTTGGAGGTCATCTAGTCCAACCCCCTGCTCAGGCAGGAAACCCTATTCCATTTCAGACAAATGGCTGTCCAATCTGTTCTTAAAAACTTCCCATGTTGGAGCATCCACAGCTTCTGGAGGCAGGTTGTTCCACTGGTTAATTGTTCTCACTGTCAGGAAGTTTCTCCTTAGTTCCAGGTTGCTTCTCTCCTTGATGAGTTTCCATCCGTTGCTTCTTGTCCTGCCTTCAGGCACTTTGGAGAATAGCTTGACTCCCTCTTCTTTGGGGCAGCCCCTCAGATATTGGAAGACTGCTATCATGTCTCTTCATGAAACTAGACATACCCAGTTCCAGCAACTGTTCCTTATATGTTTTAGCCTCCAGTCCCCTAATCATCTTGGTTGCTTTTCTCTGCACTCTTTCTAAAGTCTGGACATCTTTCTTACATCGTGGTGACCAAAACTGGATGCAGTATTCCAAGTGTGGCCTTACCAAGGCATTGTAAAGTGGTATTAATACTTCACGTGATCTTGATTCTATCCTGCCTTTGCAAGGAATGTGTCTGTTTCTCTCTCTCTCTCTCTCTCTCTCTCTCTCTCTCTCTCTCTCTCTCTCTGTCTCTGTGTGTGTGTGTGTGTGTGTGTGTGTGTCTTTTTGTACTGTAATTGTGTGTATGTGGGTGTGTCTGTCTCTCTATGATGGGTCTCTCCCCACTCCTGGCTGTGTTCCCACAAGCTGAACCAAACTTCAAAGTGGCATTTGAACAGCACAATCTAGTTCTTTTTAAAAATCCTATTATTTTGGGGGAGGGGAGGCTTCTCTTATAGTGTAGCTTGATGCGCAAACCCCACTGGTTATTTCCTGGCTTAACGCAAACCCTGAAAATTTATAACAAGGAAGACGTTTGTGGGAATCGTCACTTGTTCTCGCATCAGCCTGCGCGCGACGTAAAGCTGAGGCAGGGATTATGTGTTTAAACTATTTATCTGGGGTATTTCTTTTTTTTTTTTTTCATTTTGATCTTTTGCTTTGCCATCAGAATTTTGTGCAAGCCAGGCCATTGTGTTTGAGCGAGTAAACCACAGGTAACAAACTACGGCTCGATGCCATACATGAATGCAGGGGTATGTTCAGGCCAGGTCCTTCAACTTACGACCACGATTCAGCCCCAAATTTATGTTGCTAAGTGAGAGATTTGTGAAATGAGTTTTGCCCCTGTTTACCACTTTCCTGGCTACGTTTGTTAAGTGAATCGCTGCAGTTGTTAAGTTAGGGAGACGGTTGCTAAGTGAATCTGGCTCCGCCATTGACTTGGCTTGTGGTAAGGTCGTCAAAGGGGAATCACGTGACCCCGGGACCGTCCTAAGCACATGCCAGTTGCCAAGCATCTGAACTTTGATCATGTGACCAGGGGGATGCTGCCACGGTTGTTGTGTGTGAAAAATGGTCATAAGTCCTTTTGTTCAGTGCTGTTGTAACTTTGAACGGTCATTAAATGAACTGCTCTAAGTCGAGGGCTACCTGTACTAACCTACTGTCCTTAGCCACAAATACCAGAATGCCATTTTAAGAACTGCATCCAATGATTTATAAACCACAGTTTGTGGCTTAGCGTTTTGCATGAATACGGCCAAGTGTGGCTTTTTTTTTGTGCCTTTAAAATAAGGGTTCCTATATTTTCAACAAGAATGAATAATTTGAATAATATCAGCTGAAATGAATCAATTAATTCCTGCTGGGAAGGAAGGAAGGAAGGAAGGAAGGAAGGAAGGAAGGAAGGAAGGAAGGAAGGAAGAAAGAAAGAAAGAAAGAAAGAAAGAAAGAAAGAAAGAAAGAAAGAAAGAAAGAAAGAAAGAAAGAAAGAAAGAAAGAAAGAAAGAAAGAGAAAGAAAGAAAGCCAAGTGTGGCTTTGTTAACAAGGAATGGTTAAGGCAGGGTTTCTCAACCTCAGCAGTTTTAAGATGGGTGGACTTCAACTCCCTGGATTCCTTAACCACTGTGACTGACTGGGGAATTCTGGGAGTTGAAGTCCACAGGTCTTAAAAGTATGCCAAGGTTGGACACCCTTGCTGTAAGTCCCACCTGCTGGATTCCATGTCCAGCCCTCGCTCATGGTCTGTTATTTTGAATGCAGAACTTGCAGGTTTATCTGTAACATGCCAAATATTTCTATATTTCACCGTGAATCTTTATTGGTGGCATGTAAGGCATTCAGGGACGCGGTGGCTCAGTGGGTTAGGACGCTGAGCTTGTCGATCAGAAGGTCGGCAGTTTGGCGGGTCGAATCCCGAGTGCCGCGTAGCAGAGTGAGCGCCTGTTACTCGTCCCAGCTTCTGCCAGCCTAGCAGTTTGAAAGCACGTAAAAATGCAAGTAGAAAAATAGGGACCACTCCGGTGGGAAGGTAACAGCTTCCGTGCGCCTTTGGCGTCTAGTCATGCCGGCCACATGACCACAGAGACGTCCTCGGACAAGTGCTGGCTCTTCGGCTTTGAAACGGAGATGAGCACCGGCCCCTAGAGTCGGAAACGACTAGCACACATATGCGGGGGAACCGTTACCTTTACCTAAGGCAATTATCAAGTTATGACCGCAAGAGAGCATTCATAGTAACTGTATGTCATACCTGTCCTAGAAGTTAAAACATATGAAGAAGGCTTGTGGGAATTGGGTATGTATGGTTGAATGAAAAGAGTGAGTTATGATCGGTCCTCACACTTATGACAGCATGGTGTTTCTGAGTATTTTGGGAGATGAAGCTCACATAACAGGATGTACGGTATTGCTTATTGCTGTGCAATAAGAGAAGGAAATGAGTAGTCCTAAGCATGGCTGGCTGGGGGATTGTGGGAGTTGAAGTCCCTGAATCTTAAAGTAGGAAAACACTGATATAGGCTGACACATTGCTCACTATTGTTAGTAATATAATCTAATTTTAATAGATATATAATATATACCTGTTTCCCGGGATCATGTGATCCCCTTTCGGTGCCTTCGGACGAGCAAAGTCAATGGAGAAGTCAGATTCACTTAACAACCAGGTTACTAATTGAACAACTGCAGGGATTCACTTAACAAACGTGGCACAAAAAGTCATAAAATGGGGCAAAACTCGCTTAACACATTTCTTGCCTACAGTCATCCATTTTGGACTCAACTGTGGTGGTTGAGGACTAGTGTATTATAATGGCCATAATAGTTATAATTATAATAGTATATGATGATATTATTATAAAGGACTAGTCTAGTGTATTATAATGAAGATGCTTATAGGGAAGAGTTGAAGGCTCTGGTGGAGTAACCTGGTTCTAAACGTTGATAAAACAAAGATTGTTGTAGATTTCAGAAAGAGCCAGCATAGTCATACTACACTGCCACTGTAGAGGTGGTCAACCGTATTAAGTATCTGGGGGTGCGGATAACTAACAATCTGAATTGGTCTCTCCACACGTCATCCTTAGTGAAGCGTGCAAACGAGCATCTGCATTTCCTGCCTCGGATGAGGACAGCACATTTTTCTTCTCCTGTCCTGGCCACTTTGTACAGAGGCAGGATAGAGCATTTTAACAAGCTGCATCACTGTCTGGTTTGGTGCCTCAGATGGAAAGTTCATACAGAGAGTAATAAGGGCAGCCGAGGAGATCATAGGAAGTTCGCTCCGTGGTATTCAGGACACTGCTTATAATCGCCATGTGCTTAAAAGCTCAAAGCATTGCTAGAGACCCCACACTCATCCCCACTTTACCGTCTCTTTCTGTTGCTCCCCTCTGGGAGGAGGTTTCAGAGTATTTATAGCAGGACGACCTGATTCTGTAATAGCTTCGTTCCCTATGCCATCCGTCTGGTAAACTCACAAGATTTGTTTTTCTCACCATGCACATAAACCAAAACGGACTGTGTTGTTTCTCTGTGTCGTATAATATATGTGGGCATATGCATAATTCTGTCTTTATTTATTCTTGTCATATTTATGTGGTGTAGATCGGAGGTGGTGATCCTTTTGAGAGCTGAATGCAATGAAATTTCATTTTAATGTATGCCAATTAGTGTACATTCAAAGTGACAATAAAGTTATTATTCTATTCAGGGCTTTTTTTCTCTCATAGAACGCTCAGAACGGAGTTCCGGCACCTTTTTTGGATGGAACCTTGTAGGGTAGGCAAGGCGGGTTGTATGACATTGTGAGTTCCGGCAGTGGAACAACCTGCCAGTGGAACAACCTGCCTCCAGAGGTGGTGAATGCTCCAACACTGGAAGCTTTTAAGAAGAGACTGGACAGCCATTTGTCTGAAATGCTATAAGGTTTCCTGCCTGAGCAGGGGGCTGGACTAGATGACCTCCAAGGTCCCTTCCAACTTTATTATTATTATTATTATTATTATTATTATTATTATTATTATTATTATTATTATTACCTTTTTCTCTTACAAAAAAAGCACTGATTCTATTCCATTCCATTCTGATCTCCTATCCTTAGGAGTAACAAGGCTGGGCCACCAATAGATGGCAGCAGTGAGATAAGAGAAAACCCTTTGGATTCCTGTTGCACCTTCACTATGCATAGAAAACATTATTGCGTCCTGAACTTATAGCAACTCCTCGATGTGCAACGATTCGTTTAGGGAAAATTCAATGGCACCACTGTTTTTTATTATAACCGGTCCTCACACTTACAACCATTGGACCATCCACACGGTCACGGGATCAAAATTGGAGCACTTGGCAAACGGCCTGTGTTGGTGGCAGCGTTGTGGCGTCACATGATCAGCTGGCTTCTGACAAGCAAATTCAATGGGGAAGATCGATTCGCTTACTAACTGTGGTGTTGGCTACATGCTGGCTGGAGAATTCTGGGAGTTGAAGTCCACACATCTTCAAGTTGCCAAGGCTGAGAAACACTGTCCTAGTCAGTGAAATGTCCGTCCCCCCCAAGCAATTGTGTTTAGCCTTTACAAATTCTGCAAAGATTTATTGTTCTCAGGGGGCTTCAGGGACTAGCGATTGCATTATTTGCTATAATTTGTTTCTTTTGATTTAAAGAATAGAATAGAATAGAATAGAATAGAATAGAATATAGAAATAACAGATTGTAGAAGAGAATAGAATGCAATGCAATGCAATGCAATAGAATAGAATAGAATAGAATAGAATATAGAAATAACAGATTGTAGAAGAGAATGCAATGCAATGCAATGCAATAGAATAGAATAGAATAGAATAGAATAGAATATAGAAATAACAGATTGTAGAAGAGAATAGAATGCAATGCAATGCAATAGAATAGAATAGAATAGAATAGAATAGAATATAGAAATAACAGATTGTAGAAGAGAAGAGAATGCAATGCAATGCAATGCAATGCAATGCAATGCAATGCAATAGAATAGAACAGGAAGAGGAACAAGAACAGAACAGAAATACAGAATAGAACAGAACAGAACAGAACAGAGAATAATATAGAACAGAATAGGATAGAATAGAATAGAAATACAGAATAGAATAAAATAACAGAGTTGGAAGGAAAATTATGCTTTCTAGTTTTCTTTGCATAAGAGTCGTTTTACGTTGCAATCGCCCCTCAGCATTCATTTTGAATAGAAACACATCAGAAAATGCCAAGAAATCAAATAAAGGACCAGTAATGCTGGGGTTTTTTCCCCTTTCTTTTCCATTAGCTTTCCAGACATTTTCAACAGAAATCATCAAATACTTAACTCCTAGCAGTGCAATTAAATGCCAGGTTTTTTTTGTTTTAGTTTTTTTAAATATGCAATGTACTTCATCTGATGGTAAACAATTTATTTGGGAATACAGGTAGTCCTCGACTTACAACAATTCATTTAGTGATGGTTTAGTGATAAGATAACCTTTATTGTCCTTTTTTAATATGAGCACACTGGCCCACGTTAAGAATGAAATTCTGTTGCCTGCTCTCAAAAGAAAGTATATTACCCATACACATATATAACATACATATACACATGCTACACACACACACACACACGTATATAAATAAATAATAAATAATAATAATGTTGGAAGGGACCTTGGAGGTCATCTAGTCCAACCCCCTGCTCAGGCAGGAAACCCTATGCCATTTCAGACAAATGGCTGTCCATTCTCTTCTTAAAAACTTCCAGCATTGGAGCATTCGCAGCTTCTGGAGGCAGGTTGTTCCACTGATTAATTGTTCTAACTGTCAGGAAGTTTCTCCTTAGTTCCAGGTTGCTTCTCTCCTTGACTAGTTTCCATCCGTTGCTTCTTGTCCTATCCTCAGGTGCTTTGGAGAATAGATTGACTCCCTCTTCTTTAACAGAATAACAGAGTTGGAAGGGACCTTGGAGGTCTTCTAGTCCAACCCCCTGCTGAGGAAGGAAACCCTCTATCATTTCAGACAAAGAGCTGTCCAATCTCTTTTTAAAAACCTCCAGTGTTGGAGCATTCACAGCTTCTGGAGGCAGGTTGTTCCACTGATTAATTGTTCTGTCAGGAAGTTTCTCCTTAGTTCCAGGTTGCTTCTCTCCTTGATTACTTTCCATCCTTTGCATCTTGTCCTGCCTTCAGGCGCTTTGGAGAATAGCTTGACTCCCTCTTCTTTGGGGCAGCCCCTGAGATACTGGAACACTACTATCATGTCCCCCCTCCTCCTCCTCTTCATTAGACTAGACATACCCAATCCCAGCAACCAATCCCAGCAATGTGTGCGTGTGCGTGTTATCAGAGCAACCTGATCCACCCAAAGATGGGACGGAGCATACTGCTTCCACTTTCGCCTTCCTGCCCCAAACAGACAGCTGCTTCTGCGACAACTATTTCTGTGTTAAATTTAAATTTACCGACAAAAGAATTAATGAATCTGGATGTTCTGCTTTGGATCTGGATGCAATTGCCATGCTTCACTTAACAACCATAATAAAAAAAAAGGTTGCAAAATAAGGCAAAATTCACTTAAGAAACGTTTTGCTTAACAACAAACATTTTTGAGCTCAGTTGTGGTTGACTACCTGTAATCTGTAAAACTGGCAACTTCCCAAGCAGCTAAAGTTTTTGGCAGTTAAGGAAATCCAACTCGAAGCAGCAAGTTAAAGGCTGGTGTGCATATCCAGGCTAAGAAGCTAGGCTCATGCATAAATTTCCTTTCATTTATAAAAGCGCCAAGGTCTCTTTAAGCCAAGATTAAGACTGCAAAATGAGGTGTGTCTTCCCTTGATCGCTCCTTAGCACTTTATTCATTAGACTTTAAGTCCTTCTTAATTGGCCGATAATACAGGTGAATTTTTTTTTAATTGAAAAGCACTGAGACAAAACTAATTCCTCCTATTAAAAGACTGGCTTGGATCTCATTTTTTTTAAAAAATGAAGTTCTTCCCCGCCCAGCCCCCCCCCCCAAGTCTTCCCCTGAAGCTTTCTCGTTTGACCTCGCCTCACAACCTTCAGAAGCAGGGGGGTGGGATTCATTTTAAAAAGAAAAATGCTCTGTTGGTTTTCATTAAACACCAAGCAACAACATCACTGGAATAGCTCAAAATGGCTTTGCAGATTTCTATGCAATGTAATATAAGTGGAGATAGTGATAGAATAGCATAGAATAGATTGTAGAATAGAAAATAAGAATAGAAAATAAGAATAGATTAGAATAGAATAGAATAGAATAGAATAGAATAGAATAGAATATATGGAATGGAATGGAATGGAATGGAATAGAATAGAATATGGAACAGATTGTAGAATAGAATAGAATGTGGAACAGATTGTAGAATGGAATGGAATGGAATGGAATAGAATAGAATAGAATAGAATAGAATGGAATGGAATGGAATGGAATAGAATAGAATAGAAAATATGGAATAGAATGGAATAGAATGGAATAAAATAGAATAGAATAGAAAATATGGAATGGAATAGAACAGAATAGAGTGTGGAACAGATTGTAGAATAGAATAGAATAGAATAGAATAGAATAGAATAGAATAGAATAGAATAGAAAAGGAGCTGGAAGGAACCTTGGAGGTCTTCTAGTCCAGCCCCCTGCTCAAGCAGGAGAACCTATACCGTCTCAGATAGGTAATTGTCTAGCCTCTTCTTAAAAACCTCCAGTGATGGTGTGCTCACGATTTCTGGAGGCAGGTTGTTCCATTGGCTGATTGTTCTCACCGTCAGGAAGTTTCTCCTTAATTCCAGGTTGCTTCTCTCTTTGATCAGTTTCCATCCATTGCTACTTGTCCTGCCTTCAGGTGCTTTGGAGAATAGCTTGACTCTCTCTTCTTTGTGACAGTCCCTCAAATACTGGAATACTACTATCATGTCATCCCTGTTTCTCTTGGGGGCTTGCCCATTATGGTCATAAAATGGATCGTCGTATAATCAGCCCAGTTTGACAACTCTTTTTCTGTCAATTGTTAAGCGACTGCCATGGTCATTGCATGAATCAATGATTTGATATGAACCAAAAAATGGAAATAAAAACTGCAAAAAAAAGAGAGAGACCCTGCAAAGCATCGGTCATATAACCATGGTTGGTGTGTGTGTGTGTGTGTGTGTGTGTGTGTTTCTGATGGTTGAAACTTTGAATCTGGAATTTGTCAGTAGCCGCCAAGTAAGTTCGTCATAACTTGGAATGGTCTTAAGTGGAGGACTACATGTATTGTATTGTATTTGGAATGTTTATATTTTTGTAGTATTTTATTTATATAATTTTATCTTTTCATATTGTAAGTCGACCAGAGTTATCCTGTGGTAAGTTAGGCGGCCACTAAATTTAATAAAAAAAAAATGCAGGTACTCCTTGACATACAACAGTTCACAGTGAACGTTTGAAGTTACCACGGCACTTAGTGACCGTTTTTTCAAACTTATGACCGTTGCAGCATCCCCCTGCCCATGTGATCAAAATTCGGATGCTTGGCAACCAGTTCATACTTATGACAGTCGCAGTGTCCCTGGGTCGCGTGATCTCTTTTTGCGACCTTCTGACAAGCAAAGTCAGTAGGAAGGCCAGATTCACTTAACAACCGTGTTACTGACTTAACTGCAGTGATTCACTTAACAACAAGGTCATTAAATGGGGCAAAAATCACATAACAAATGTCTCGCTTAGCAACAGAAATGTTGGGTTCAGTTATGCTTGTAAGTTGAGGACTTACATAAAATAAATCAATAAATTTGTCAAAAATAAAGGGAACGCTTGTTATTTTTCACCTTCCCACTTAACCTGGTTGTATGCTTATTTACCATCAAGGTGCCATTGTCTCCTAGCAACCAGCTAGACCAGCCAAGGGCAACTATGGTGGCTTTACGACCTGTGGACTTCAACTCCCAGAATCCTTGAGCCAGCCATCCTGAGGGGAAAGGGAAGTTTCCAAGCTGAGCCATGCTGGCTCAGGAATTCTGGGGGCTGAAGTCCACAGGTCATGAAGGGATCATAGTTGCCCATCCACCCACCCAACCCGACCTAAACTGACTTTCTTCAGAACAATTTGGCCTCTTCTTGGTCTTTGACAGCCTTGCTTGCTTACTGAATTTTAAAAATCTGACCCAAGGGATTGATAACTCACAAATTGTGGGCGAGTAATGAGAATTTTCTGCAGTTACACTCACCTCTGCCGGCACGGTGCCAGAAATATTGCACTTCATGTGTTAAAAGAGTCATTCACCCTGATCTGCAAAATTGCTCTGCCCACTTAATGGTGCATAAATTGCTTATCGTTATAACAAAGAGGTCAATTTTCCCCCAGTTTCTGAAATATAATTATTGACTCACGCAGGTGCTGCTGCTGCTGCTGCATAGTACTGAATCTTACATTGGGGGTGAATATCCTTGGTGGCTAATTTCTAAAAAAAAGGAGGAAGGAAAGGAATGCTAGAATTTCTAAAGGACATTTCGTTTCTCTAATTGTCAGATCTCTAATAAGAGGACAAAATGATCAAATCTGCAACTTTTGATCCATGTTGGAGACTCCTCTTTCAAAATTTGGGGTTAAAGGACAGAAACATTCCAACAATAACCAATTTGGTGTAGTGGTTAAGGTGTTGGCCAAGAAACTAGGAGACAGTGAGTTCTAGTTTCTTAGATATAAAAGCTGGCTGGGAGAGTTTGGACCAGTTACTAGGAAACATTGAGTTCTAGTCCTGCCTTAGGCCTGAAACGCAGTTGTGTAAATTTGGGATACTCACTACTAGGAGTCAGTGAGTTCTAGTCCTGCCTTAGGCACCAAAGCTAGCTGGGTGACTTTGGGCCAATCACCAGGAGATTGTGAATTCTAGTCCTATTTTAGGCATGGAAGCTGTCTGGGTGACTTTGGGCCAATCACCAGAAGACGATGAGTTGTAGTTTTACAAATAAGCTTGGCTGGGTGACTTTGGGCCAGTCTTTCTCTCACCCAACCCACCTCACAGGGTTGTTGTTGTGGGGAAAATGGGAGGAAGGGGTAGTTATTAGGTATGTTCATCACCTTGAGATTTACGAAGTAATACATGTAACTAATAAATATAAATAAATAAGTCTCTGGGAAGATTAAACGCCCCACTCGTCTGTCGGAGTTAACATTTCAGGGCTCGCTTTACCTCCAGCTTCTCCTTTTAAACAGCAGCACCTCAGCTTGGTGCTCACAATGTGGGAAAATGCGCAGCCCTTCGGTTGTCCAAGATGTGGCTGAGTGTCCACAATACTCAGAAATGATGACCAGGAGACAAAAAACGCCAAGGGCTTTTCACGCCTGGAAGGAGCCCTTTGTCCCTTGAATAAGTTCCAGGCCACGTTTTCTGCCCCATAAGTCTTAATTAGACAGCTGCCTTTTTCTTTCTCACTTAAGGACGGTTGGTGGTTGATTCATGGCTACTGCTAAGCCGTTGGAAGAGGGCACCCAGTAGCCCAGGGCTTAAAACACCATTTATCCCAACAGACCAGGAGTGATTCATGTCCACAAGGAAGACAGACAGTTCATTTTCCAACAATTATCCACACAGCTTGCAGGGTAGGTTAACCTCTGCACCTCCATCCCATAACTCATCCTCCTTTCAGTAGACCACATGCACAGGGCATCTGTGCTGGTGGGTGAACGACCGTAGGGTGGGATTGGAGTTAGCGTGGGTCAATAATTTGGGAAATCCACTCAAAAGCGTGTAAATTTATTTTATTTTTTTTTTACCTGGAAACCGCTTTCTTGCCACAATTGTTAAGGGAATCACTGTGGATGTTAAGTTAGAAACGCGGTTGTTCAATGAATCTGGCTTCCCCCTTGACTTTGCTTGTCAGAAGGTCGCAAAAGGGGATCACGTGACCCTGGGACACTGTGACCGTCATAAATATGAGCCAGTTGCCAAGCGCCTGAATTTTTGATCATAAGATGGGGACGCTGCAAGGGGTGGTCAATGTGAAAATGGTCATAAGTCACTTTTTCCATCGCGGTCGTAGCTTCAAACCGTCACTAAATGAATTGTTGTAAGTCGAGGACTACCTGTATTCCCCAATAAACGGTAGTTAAGTGTGAAAAACAGGCATACGTCACTTTTTTTTTCAGGGCCGTTGTAACTTCGGACACTAACTGAGGTGTTGTAAGTTGAGGACTGCCTTTTTATTAACAGGTAAAAAGTTAAGGCTGTATGTTATTACCTTTTCTAGGGCACTAAAAAGTGGGAAGTCAATGCTTTTCTTTTTCTTTCCTCCTTTGCCCTACGCTTCTTCCTTCTCCCTTTTTCCCTTGTTTTCCCATTATTTTCATTTTTCGTTCTATTTTATCAAACGGAGAGAGATTCAAATGCAGCAATTGGCACCAAGCTGGGATCCTTCCTTGAAAAAAAAAAAAACCAAAATGTTCCCCTCCGCCACGTGGGCTGGGTTCTACTCGCCCCGCCCCCTCCCTTTCTGGCTTCCCTTCGTCTCTACTGCTCTTTCGGCCGCTCTAGCCTTTCCATCTATCCCCGGCTTCTTCGGCAACGCTCGTGGGCGGGTCCGAGGCGGCTCGTTCTTCTCCGGCTGCTCAGCGTGGCTTTTCTGCCGACCGGATCCATAAAGGAGGCTCTTCCATCTGTTGATACTGACAGCGCTTGCAGAGGATTGGACTAGTCCAGGAGTCTTCAAACTTGGCCCTTTTATGACTTGTGGACTTCAA
>JAKJMR010000998.1:103306-118906 GCA_024449315.1 Daboia siamensis | reverse complement strand
GCTGAGGAATTCTGGGAGTTGAAGTCCACAAGTCATAAAAGGGCCAAGTTTGAAGACCCCTGGACTAGATGACCTCCGAGATCAGATACTCTGTACAGGTAGTCCTCGACTTACAACAGTTTGTTTAGTGACCGCTTAAAATTACAACAGTGCTGAAAAAAGTGACTTATGACCGTTTTTCAACTTAACCACCTATGGCAGGAGTCTTCAATCCTGGCCCTTTTATGACTTGTGGACTTCAACTCCCAGAATTCCGCAACCAGTACCATAGTCAGTAAGCGAATCGATCTTTCCCCACAAAAGGGCAAACTTTGAAGACCCCTGACCTACGGCGTCCCTATGGTCATGTGATCAAAGTTCAGAGGTTTGGCAACTGACTCTTATTTATGACGGTTGCCGTGTCCCCAGGGTTGTGCGATTCCCCTTTTGTGACCTGAGCCAGCAAAGTCAATGGAGAAGCCAGATTAATTTAACAATCCTGTCACTAAATACTGTAACTGCAGCGATTCACTTAACAAATTTGGCAAGAAAGGTCATAAATGTGGTACAATTCACTTAACAAATGGCTCACCTAGCAACAGAAATTTCGGACTCAATTGTGGTCGTAAATTGTAATTTTGTCTATCGAAAGTTTCTCCTTAATTCCAGGTTGCTTCTCTCCTGGATCAGTTTCCATTCATTGTATCCTACATCCTCTTTGCCAAAGGAAGCAGATTTTGCCAAATCAAGAGAGCAAAGCCTTTGTCTCAGTGTCATTTCTTGAAAACACAGTCAACACTTTGAATTGACGCTGATGACAATGGTGGTTCGGTGAATAAGAAAGGCTACTTGGCAGCCATTTTGCGAGTGCGCTCACAACCTCATCAGCAGAAGTAAAGCAAACACCAACCCCTTTTTTTTTTTCCCCTTTC
The DNA here is from genome assembly GCA_024449315.1 of Daboia siamensis. Classification (NCBI taxonomy): domain Eukaryota; kingdom Metazoa; phylum Chordata; class Lepidosauria; order Squamata; family Viperidae; genus Daboia; species Daboia siamensis. The sequence goes on along the minus strand of JAKJMR010000998.1, from coordinate 117,995 downwards.
CCTGCCGCTGCCATTTAAATTGCGGGAGAGAATCAAGATGCTGGTGGTGCCTGAAGAGAAAAAAAGCAATTAATTTGTCGGTTTATCAGCAGCAAAAATAGCATTTTCATTTCGTATGGGTTTTCCACACACCCCTCCTCCTTCCTCTGCAGCGTAATTAACAAATTAAAATTAAAGGGCTTTAGAGGGAATCTTAAGCTACTTCTGTTCCTGGTCATCTGTTTGGTACCAAATGAGAGAGGTTTTGTGTGGTTTTTTTTTTTACATCTTGAAGCTGTGCCACCAGATGGGGGAAATTGTAGTTTTAATACAGCTAAGGATGACTTAAGTCAGTCTCTCTGCTGGGTGACGGAAACGCCATGGAGATGTGCCAGGAAAAACAGTTTGCGGGGTAGTATTTTGCAAATATGAGTTTCATGAAGGGAAAGCCTTCAGATGTGCCTTATTTTAGAATAAATTTCCGCTTTGGGTTCTACTTTCTTATCCTACACTGTTGTGTTGGTACTTTTTAAGTGAAAAGGTTTTAGAGTAGGTTTACTGATTGTTGGTTACCAGTTTCGAAACAATCAGGTAGACCATGTAAATATTAACAAGAACAATAAGCTTCAAGTCTGGCTTACTGGAAAGTCGCCAATTTACAACCATTCATTTAATGTCCGTTCAAAGTTGCAGCAGCCCTGAAAAAATGACTGGTGACTGGTCTTCACAGTTACGACGGTTGCAGCCACCCGAAGTTCATGTGATCAAGATTCAAGTGTTTGGTAACTGGCCTGTATTTAGGACAGGGGTAGGCCACCTTGGCTCTTGTATGACTCGTGGACTTCAATTCCCAGAATTCCTGAGCCAGCCATGCTGAGGGGAAAGGGAGAGGTTTCCAAGCTGAGCCATGCTGGCTCAGGAATTCTGGGAGTTGAAGTCCACGAGTCATAAAAAAGCCAAAGCTGCCTAATCCTGGCCTTGGCCGCTTTATGACTTGTGGACTTCGACTCCCAGAATACCTGAGCCAGCCACCCTGAGGGGAAAGGGAGAGGTTTCCAAGCCGAGCCATGCTGGCTCAGGAATTCTGGGAGTTGAAGTCCACGAGTCATGAAGGGGCCATAGTTCCCCCATGCTGGGTCAGGAATTCTGGGAGTTGAAGTCCACGAGTCAAAATAGAGCCAAGGTTGCCAACCCCTGATTTAGGATCACTGCTAGATGCCAGAGTCATGGGATCGCTTTTCCTGATCTTCCCATCTTCTGACAAACAAAGTCAATGGGGGAAGCTGGATTGGCTTAATGACTGCACAATTCATTTAACAACCACAGTGACTTGCTGAACAACTGAGAAGAAGTTCATAAAGTGGGGTGTGACTCCCTGAACAATGGCCCTGCTTAGCAAGGGAAATTCTGGTCCCGGCTGTGGGCGTTGAGGGTTTCCTGTACAGGCAGTCCTCGAGTTACGAACACAATTTCTGTTGTTAAGTGAGACACTTGTTAAGTGAATTGTGCCCTGTTTTACCACTTTTCTTGCCTCTGTTGTTAAGTGAGTCACTGCAGTTGATAAGTCAGTCACACCGTTGTTAAGTGAACCTGGCTTCCTGTTGACTTTGCTTGTCAGAAGTCTCAAAAGGGGATCACGTGACACCCCCTTCCCCAGGACGCTGCAACAGTCATAAATACGAGTCAGTTGCCAAGCATCTAAATTTTAATCACATGACCTTGGGGAATGCTGCAATGGTCATAACTGAAAAACAGTTGCAAGTCAGTTTCTTTCAGGGCGGTTGTAACTTCAAACGCTCACTTTTCTTTCAGAGCCATCTTTGTGTGTGGCTCTCCTCTTTAATAAACTGCAATCTTCTTTCTAAAAAAGGGACGTGGTGGCTCAGTGGGTTAGGACGCTGAGCTTGTCGATCAGAAAGTCTGCAGTTTGGCGGGTCAAATCCCAAGTGCCGCATAACAGAGTGAGCACCTGTTACTCGTCCCAGCTTCTGCCCACCTAGCAGTTTGAAAGCAGGTAAAAATGCAAGTAGAAAAATAGGGACCACTCCGGTGGGAAGGTAACAGCGTTCCGTGCGCCTTTGACGTCCAGTCATGCCGGCCACATGACCACGGAGATATCCTCGGACAAGCGCTGGCTCTTTGGCTTTGAAACGGAGATGAGCACCGGCTCCTAGAGTTGGAAACGACTAGCATGCATGTGCGGGGGAACCTTTACCTTCTTTCTAAAACAGTCACCATATTGTTTATTCCCGGCTTGACTGAACCAAGATGAACACTTTTCCTTCAACACATCATTTTCAGAACTGCTAAATTGGCATCTTTGGGGGAATAAACAGCTTAAAAATTTTTTAAGAAGGAACAGCAATCACCTGTGCCTAAGGCAATACAGGTAGTCCGCGCCTTACGATCACAACTGAGTCCAAATTTTCTGTTGTTGTTAACTGAGCTTTGCCCCATTTTACGACCTTTTTTGCCACCATTGTTAAGGGATTCACTGCTGTTGTTAAGATAGTAGCATAGTTGTTAAACGATTCTGGCTTCCCCGTTGACTTTGCTTGTCAGAAGGTCCCAAAAGGGGATCACGTGTCTCGGGGACACGGCGACTGTCATAAATATGAGTCGATTGCCAAGTGTCTGAATTTTGATCACGTGACCCTGGGGATGCTGCAACGGTCATAAGTGTGAAACATGGTCCTAAGTCCCTATTTTTAGTGGTGTAACTTTGAATAGTCACTAAATGAGCAATCGTAATTCAAGTACTGCCTGTTCTGGAGTTCTGTTTGGACTGTCAAGCTTTTGAGAAACTGAATCTTTGAAGAAAACGCCATCTTTCCAACTTGTGGATGATCAACATGATTTCCCCCAAATTGCAGTGATCGGTCTTTGCCTGCAAGGATCTCCAAGATCGGAAAGAAATATTTGCATTCAAGGAAATAAAAGCCCTCTAGATGGCGACAGAACCATTTCTTTTGAATCCACTTTTTTTTGGGGGGGGGGAAGCCTTAAATTACTAGGCAACAAAATAGGAAGGAGCCCCCCCCCCCCAGTCTTAACCTGGTATTTCAAACACAGGGATTCGAGGGAGAGTTCATCAGGTAGTCCTCAACTTACGACCACAACTGAGCCCAAAATTTCTGTGGCTATCCAGGGCGTTAAATGAGTTCTGCCCCATTTTACAACCTTTCTGGCCACAGTTCTGAAGTGAATCACTGCAGCTGTTCAAATTAGCAACACGGTCGTTAAGTGCATCTGGCTTCCCCATTGGCTTTGCTTGCCAGGTCGCAAAAGGAAATCACGTGAGGCTGCAACCGTCATAAATATGAGTCAGTTGCCCAGCGTCAGAATTTTGATCACGTCACCAAGGGGCTGCAGCAATGGTCATGAAGTGTGAACAACGGTCCTAAGTCACTTTTTTCAACGCTGTTGCAACTTTGAACGGTCTCTAAACGAACTGCCGTAAGTCAAGGATTACTTGTATTTATAGCTGATTTTTGCACATCAGACAGAGTCACTTATTTGAGAGGGGCAGCTATATAAATGCTATGAATGAATGAATGAATGAATAAATGAATGGGAAGAGGGCGTCCTTTTGGTCTAGTGTTTTATTCAGTGCAGGAACTCACACATCTGATATACAAATATAATAAAATAAAATAATAAAAATAAATAAATAAATACAACCCGCCTTGCCTACAAGGCTCCATCCAAAAAAAGGTGCCGGAACTCCGTTCTGAGCGTTCTATGACAAAAAAAGCCCTGGTTTTTATTGATTTTATATGCTTTGCTTTATAGATGACTAGCATTTGATTTTCAAATTTTTGCAGGCTGCAGAACCAATTAAAATTAAACCCAAGAGAGAAAGTTTTAGTCATAGAAAGGTGAAGTATTCTTTTTCAGGTTTCGTGTCCTACAGAACGCCACTAACCTCTCAGGCAAACCCAGGTTAAACCTCCCGATGTGGGTTCTGCCTGTTGGAAGGTATACTATAAATATAACGTAAGAATGGCAGGATTAGATCAAAATGCTCTTTATGGTCCTTAGAAAACTGAAAACGAAAGGAACGAACGCCAAAGAGCCCATTAGAAAAGTACAAATGGAAAATGTAAAATCTGGGTTAATGCAAATGAATAAAGAGGACAAAGATAATGTCAGCCAGCAGACTCACTGGACTGACAGCCAATCACAAAGGACTGAGACTGACAGGTAATTTGATTTAATGGGTGCAGGAGCAGATGGGAGAGGGAGACAGCGTGCTGGAGATTGCAGGTAACAGACATGAAGGAGATTTCAAGGAAAGCAAAGTGTGGAATAATTAAAAGAAAGTGATAATGTAGGCTGGAAAAGGTACCAAAAAAAAAAAAAAAAAGAAAGGAAGGTTCCCTTTAAATTATGGATCTGAGGGAGATCCACAAGAGAAGCAAAAACTGATCCATGAGTGCTATATGCCGTGTTTCTCAACCTTGGCACTTTTTGTGTGGACTTCAACTCCCAGAATTCCCCACCAGCATCTGGTAGAGGAATTCTGGGAGTTGAAGCCCACAAAAGATGTCGAGACTCTAGAAAGGGTACAGAGAAGAGCAACAAAGATGATTAGAAGTCTGGAGGCTAAAACATACAAGGAACGGTTGCTGGAATTGGGAATGTCTAGTTTAACGAAGAGAAGAGTGAGGGGGGACATGATAGCAGTGTTCCAATATCTCAGGGGCTGCCCCAAAGAAGAGGGAGTCAAGCTATTCTCCAAAGCACCTGAGGGCAGGACAAGAAGCAATGGATGGAAACTAGTCAAGGAGAGAAGCAACCTGGAACTAAGGAGAAACTTCCTGACAGTCAGAACAATTAACCAGTGGAACAACCTGCCTCCAGAAGCGATGAATGCTCCAACACTGGAGGTTTTTAAGAAGAGACTGGACAGCCACTTGCCTGAAATGGTATAAGGTTTCCTGCCTGAGCAGGGGGTTGGACTAGATGACCTCCAAGGTCCCTTCCAACTTTATTATTATTATTATTATTATTATTATTATTATTATTATTATTATTATTATTATTATTATTATTATTATTACATGCTGGCTGAGGAATTCTAGAAGTTAATGCAGGGGTCTTCAGACTTGGCCCTTTTATGATGTGTGGACTTCAACTCCCAGAATTCCTCAGCCACCATGCCTAGCTGAGGAATTCTGGGAGTGAAGTCCACAAGTCATAAAAGGGCCAAGTTTGAAGGCCCCTGAGTTAATGTCTACACATCTGACAGGAATTCTGGGAGTTGAAGTCCACACATGCTAGTGGGAGAATTCTGGTGGATACATGTTCACACATGTGGCTGGCGACATATGGTGGATATATGTTCACACATGTGGCTGGAGTTGGTTCACACACCTTAAAGTTGCCAAGGTTGAGAAACATTGCTGCGGGATAGAACGGCAGATTGCTCCTTTGAGACCACAGTAAACATCACAACAGATGCCCAGTTGATGGATCTGGATGATGGGCTAGAAAAAATGGATGATGGGCTAGAAAAAAGTGGACAGAACTGGGCAGTCAAAGAGTCATATAAACAAAGAAGGGACAAACGAAAGAAAGGAAATTGCCAAAGTGTCCATGGAATTGTTATGGATTATCAGCAGGGAAGAGATTGAAATGGCAGACACCCGTCTGTAGTGTCTCCAAGGGTTAGACCCAACTTGGTGGCACCTGATCAAGGCTAGACTGGCAATTAAAAAGAGAGCCATTTTTCTCAGATGTTATTATCAATTTTTTGTTTTTATGTGTTTACGTGTCTCCTACGTTGTCCAGTCCAGAAAGCCCCCAAGCGATGTGGAAATAGGAATTGGACCGTCTCTTGGTTTGTGTGTGTTTGTGTTCTTGTGCCTCCTTGGCCTGCAGTTTTTGTATTGTGTGCTCTGTCTCTGTGCAACTTGTACCCCCGTTGTTAATGGTTGTAGAGCAAAGCCAGGAATAAGAGTCGTTATCGGTGGCCTGGAAGAAATGCACTTCTTTCCCGGAGGGAATTTCTTGCACAATAGACAGCTAGTAAATAGACGGCCATCTTTGTTGTCTTCGAAAAGGGCTCCAGCTGAGATGTTTTGCTGCTTTTTCAGCATAAAAGCAAATCAAAGAAAAATTCTACAGAGACGAACACAGCAAACGTCGCCCAGCTGTTTAGGGACTTTTAAGCCAGACGCCAAGTGCTGTTTTTATGCGGGGGGGGGGGGGGGGGGGGGGGGGGGGGGGAAAGGTCAAAATTGAACAAAAAAAAAATGAATGTCATATTTGGAAACCTTGGCTGGGCTATTTCAGCAGCCTCGTCTCATTTCCTCTTTCGAAGGAAGCTGGGACCGTTACGTTTTTGGGGGTTTGGGTTTTTTGTTTTTTGTTTTTTTGACAAAAGGGATTAAGAAGTTTTCGTTTAATCGCAGGAAACAATGAGACTCTAAGTTTAGACGGGAAAAAAAACCATCCCACTCCGGATATAGCATTGTGACAGGATGGGGGAAAGGTGGAGTGTGCCGGAGTGTGAATACAGACTGGGTTAGGATCTCATTAAATTAGCTGTGTTAATTCTAGGCCTGATTTAGAAACAATGAGTCCGGAAAGAGATGCGGCTGCTTTAATGAATCACCAACAAGTACTATCCATGGGCATCCTACTCCCAGAACGAGCCACTGCGTCTAGGGAAGACATTATTGCAACCATGGGCCCTCTCCAAGTTCAGGTGGTCCTCTATTTATGACCACATTGGAGTCCAAAATTTCCATTTCTGAGCAAGACAGTTGTTAAGTGAGTTTTGCTCCATTTTACGACCTTTTTTGCCACAGTTGTTAAGTGAATCATATGGTTGTTAAGTGAATCTGGGCTCTCCCATTGACTTTGCTTATCAGAAGTCAATTGGGAAGCTTGCAAAGGGGGATCACATGATCCTGGGACCGCGCAGCTGTCATAAATACACGCCAGTTACCAAGTGCCTAAGTTTCGATCACATGACTGCGGGGATACTGCCACGGCCGTTAAGTGTGAAAAGCAGTCGTAAGTCCCTTTTCCCGGTGCCGCTGTAACTATGAACAGCCACTAAATGAAGGGTTGCAAATCAAGGACTGTGCTTTGGCTCAGGGATATCCAACGGTTTCTGGCCCAGAAAGACAGCAGCACAGTTCCTAGGGATGGTCCCACACAGATCCGATGAAGTAGCCAAGACTTGCTATGAGAAAGATTTCAGAGATCAGCCCGGAAGAGACAACGCTGTTTTCCATTTTAAAGAACGATTTCTTTTAATTTTGAGATTGGTGTCAAGTACAAAATAATAATAATTATTATTAATAATAATAATAATAATAATAATAACAACCAAATGAACAAAAAAAAGTGCTTTTTTTTAAACAATATCCAGCTCCTTTCCCCTTTCTTTCCCCAGCAGCTGGTGCCCTCCCACCCCACTTGACGCTAACTTTTACACAAACAAGACAACATACAGTAGGCCAGTGTTTCCCAACCTTGGTCACTTGAAGATGAGTGGACTTCAACTCCCAGAACTGGCTGGGGAATTCTGGGAGTTGAAGTCCACCCATCTTCAAGTGGCGAAGCTTGGGAAACACTGCAGGATAAGTTCAATCTGGATGCCTATGTTTCACTACAAATTTATCGTGGCTTCTTTTGAAGGAACCTGGAAACAGTCCTTTGCAGACCCTGCAGAACTGCACTTCCTAGCGTTACGGAACTGTTATTTAAACCGGGGTTATCTTCATGGTGTGCATAGGCACAGAGGAAGGCCCTGGTAATTCAAAAGCCTCAAAAGCAACAGGGGTAGTTCCAAGAAATCTGATTTTCTTGAATTGGCCCAGGAGGGTCACTCAAATCGTATTCCCAACCTATCCCCAAGAGTTGCCCCATCCAAGCCCTCTCCTTTCAGGGTGTGTGCATCTGTGCAGGCGGTCCTCGACTTACGACTGCAACTGAGCCCAGCTTTTCCGTTGCTAAGCGAGGCAGTTCTTTTTAAGTGGGCTTGGCGTCATTTTACGGCCTTTCTCGCCAGCCTTGTTAAGGGAATCCCTGCACTTGTTAAGCTTGTCACACAGTCGTTAAGTCAATCTGGCTTCTGCATTGGCAGAAGGTTGCAAAAGGGGATCACATGACCCCGGGGGGGGGACACTGCAACCGTCATAAGTATGAGTCAGTTGCCAAGCGTCTGAATTCGGATCAAGTGTCGACGGGGGATGCTGCAACGGGCGTTAAGTCTGAAAAAGGATCATACCGTAAGTCACTTTTTACAAGGTTTCAAACTTTGAACGGTCACTAAATGAACTGTTGTAAACCGAGGACCACCTGTATGTCTCTGTGTAAGATAATGGATCACTAGCTTTTGTTTTATCCCAGCACGGCGCAGAACATACTCGGACTGGCGTGAGTGCAGAGGAAAAAGATGAAAAAGTGTTCTTCAGATAGGTGCGCCAGGATTGTTTTGGAGAACTGAGGCAGAAGCCCACCCAACAGTTCTACTACAGGCAGTCCTCGACTTACGACAGTTCATTTAGTGACCCCCTTGAAGTTACAATGGCACTGGGAAAAGAGGCGACCGTTGTTCCCACTTACAATCACTCCACGGTAATGTGATTAAAATTCAGACGCTTGGCAACTGTCTCATATGTATGCATGCCTGGCTGAGGAATTCTGGGAGCTGAAGTCCACAAGTCATAAAAGGGCCAAGTTTGAAGACCCCTGAGATAAACTGACAGCAAACAGCACCCCTTGCTAGCACTGATGATGTTACCTAGTTTGGTAATGAAATGTCTGCAAGGAAACAGGCAAGTTCAGAGAGCATCAAGGACCCCCCCCCCCCCCCCCCCCCTTCCCCCCTGAGTTACACATGTTCTCCTTCATTGAAACTCACTTAACAAATGTTTCACTTAGCAACATAAATGTTGGGCTCAACTGTGGTCACAACTCGAGGACTACCTGTTCTTTTAGACTTGCAAGACACCATTCATGTAGCCTTCTAATAGAGTAGAGTTAGATCATCTGGCAGCGTGAAGCTGATGCACGCAAACAAAGGGATAGACAGCATATAGATCCCGTTGCAAGAAATGTAGTCTGCAAACGCTGAGTTCATTTTTTCTTCAGCAGCCAAATTCACTCCTGGACCTTTTTTGCTGTGGACGTGCAGGTAGTCCTCAACCTATGACCACAACTGAGCCCAAAATTGCCGTTGCTAAGCAAGACCGCTGTTAAGGGAGTTTTGCCCCATTTCTTGCCACAATTGTCAAATTATTAAGGTAGTAGCACGAAACTGGCTTCCCCATTAACTGTGCTTGTCAGAAGGTTGCAAAAGTTGATCACATGACCCCGGGACACTGACACCGTCTTAAATGTGTAGCAGTTGCCAAGTGACTGAATTGTGATCTCATGACCATGGGGATGCAGCAACGGTCATAAGTGGTTGTAAATCGATTTTTTCCAATGTTGTTGGTAACTCTGAATGGTCACTAAATGAATGTTTGTAAGTCGAGGGCTAGCAGTACCCCATTTCTTTACTCCCTTGTCTGGATCCCTCAATTTATATCTATATGGTTCTCCTAATGTACGGAACCATCATATGCTCAGGTGGACTGGATTTGAGTTTTACCCACCAAACAAGCCAGGGCTCTTCAAACTTGGGCAACTTTAAGACTTGTGGACTTCAACTCCCAGAATTCCTCAGCCAGGCATGCCGGCTGAGGAATTCTGGGAGCTGAAGTTCACAAGTCTTAAAAGTTGCCAAGTTTGAAGACCCATGAAATCACCTCAGTAAGGTTATCCCCAAACAATCCTAGCCTCGTTGGAAATTCAGCCTCCAGCATTTTGACTGACCGGGATCATTGTGTCTTGCGAATGCAGCTTTTCCTTCTCCCGCGGTCTGCACAGACCTTCCGTGATTTGGGAGGCAGAAATGTAATCCTTTTTTATCGAAAAGCGTCAGGGACCGACTCGAAACGCTTCAAAACGTTAAGCGGGCCTCCTAGCCCTGATCAGAATTCCTTCCCACCTTCTCCCCAAAGAGTGTGAAGCAGGAACATCAAGCCGTCTTTTGTAGCCCTGAAACCCGGGCTTGTTGACCCCACCCGCCTGCCTCCCCTCCCTCTAATTATTCTCTTGGTTTGACTAGGAGAGACCCTCTGTTTTCTGGCTCCCCCCCTCCCCCCCCGTTTCTTACCGATCAGCTTCTCTCCCGTGTGAAATGAATGAATATTTATATAAGTGTGTAGAAATCACATTGTTCCAGGATCCCTCCAATGGTTGAAGTTCCACCCCTAACCCATTCCACCCCCACCCCCACCTCCTCCCACCCCCACCTCCCCAATGCACCTGTTTCTCACAGAGTAGTAGCAACGTTCGACGCTCATCACTCTTGTCCTTCGTCGTAAGCGTGCGTGAGCCTCGTGGTGCAGGTCATCTCTTGTCAAAGTTTGCAAAGTGGCCCTTTTTAAACAACCTCAGGTCTGATTTACTCCGAGGGGAGAAGGAGGGCCAGCCCAGGAACTTACTCACCTCAACAGCCACATTAAAAGGCTGTTTTTTGAACCCAGGGCTCTTTGCCGGCAGCTCAGTCGCTCTGCCCATTGGGATCCACTCCTTGACCGGTCTGGGAAAACCATTTCCTGCCCAGCTCAGAGATCGGAGATAAAACTTGAATTCTGGGCCCTTTGCTTGGCCAACGCTTGGTGTCCTTCTGGGAGGACATCACGGGGAGATTCTTCTGGCAAGCCCGCATTTGGCCAAGGGGAAAATGTCACGCTGCAGTTCACCAAGTTGCACTTCCTTAGTCCTGAAGCTGGAGCCTTGGCGGGCGGGGACTTCTCAGCCAGAGAAGAGCTGGCCTCTACATGGACAACGAGGGGTTAAAAGAGAGGAGGGGGAGATTGGAAGCATACCATACACCCCCAAGGGAGACAGTCTGGAGTCAGTCCTGTTCTAATTTCCCCGGCATGCGGCTGAGCTGGCCATGCGCAAAGTCTGTACCATCCAGGGAGAAGGAAGCGCTCAGCAACGGTGCAAGCCTCAGGGATACGTGTGGGGGGGAGGGGGGTTTAGGAGATACTTCCAAAAGAGGCTGGACAGGGAAGTGGAGTTGGGAGGAGGGGAAGACAGAGGGGTTAAGGTGGAAAAAAGAAGAACAAAAGGAGTAAGTACAGAAGCGGCAGCGACAGACCAGGGCGTGCAAAAAAAAAAAAAAAGACACACAAGGGAATGGGGCGTGTGGGCACGGCATTCCTTGCAAGATTACGGAGGCTGGACGTCGTGTGGTTGGGAGCAAAATGATGGCTCAGCTGGTGGGAATAGATATTCCTTTGGCCATCCCTGCAGGAATGGGCTACTCGGCCAAGGAAGTCGCAGGAGCTCTCCAAGGTCCTGGCCCAGCCTTTCCAACCTGGAGGATTGCCTGATGAGCGTCGACTTCAACTCCCAGGGTTCCCTGCAAGGGTGTGTGGCCTGAGGAATTCTGGGAATCGAAGTCCACTATCACACACCTTCCCCTGGGGATGCAAAGCTCCATCCAGTGGGCTTTCTGAGCTGGGTGGCCAAAGAACTTTGAAGAAGGAGATGGATGCTAAGGAAGTGGGGGACCAGCAGAAAGGTGGGGAGCAGACACCGAGGAGTGGGGGAACAGAAAGGAAAAATGGGGAAGAGGGGTGGAGAAGGACCGAAGAAGGGAGAGACAGAGGTGGAGCAGAGAAATAAAGAAGGCAGAAGAGTTAAAGAGAGAAAAGTGTAGGGCAGCTGCCCCAAACCTTTCAATGGGGCTGGTTTTCCACAATTTTATAATTCATGAAGGATTAAGGGATTAAGATGTGGTTTATCTTTGGACAGGAGACCACAAGGAAATCCAAATCAGCTTGGACAGGAGACCATGAGAAAATTCCCAGTTTAGATTGGGGAAGTCAAAGACCCATCCTGGCCAACCACATCTATGAGGCCATTATGAAAACCTCATCAGAAGCCAAACTCAACTCAAAAACTTTATTGCATCCAAAACATCTGGAGAACATCGTGTTGGGGAAGATCCTCCTACAAGAATACCATTCCTTCTTCTCTCTTGCCCTCTTTAATGACCTTTTTAGTGAGTTATACATGGGGATCATCCTGCTTACACAAGTCCCATCACCAACCTCCCATGAATTAAGAAGAATAAGTATGAGGTGCCTGGCTGGATCAGCTATCTGGTTCACCTAGTTCAGGGGTAGGCAACCTTGGCTCTTTGATGACTTGTGGACTTCAACTCCCAGAATTCCTGAGGCAGCCATGTTGAAGGGAAAGGGAGAGGTTTCCAAGCTGAGCCATGTTGGCTCAGGAATTCTGGGAGCTGAAGTCCACGAGTCATAAAAGAGCCAAGGTGGCCTGCCCCTAGCCAAGGTCTAGGCCGCTTTATGACTTGTGGATTTCAACTCCCAGGATTCCTGAGCCAGCCACGCTGAGGGTAAAGGGAGAGGTTTCCAAGCTGAGCCATGCTGGCTCAGGAATTCTGGAAGTTGAAGTCCATGAGTCATAAAAGAGCCAAGGTTACCTATCCCTGAGGTAATGCTTAACTAATACACTGAAATGCCCTAGTTCAGGGGTAGGCCACCCTGGCTCTTTGATGATTCGTGGACTTCAACTCCCAGAATTCCTGAGCCAGCCATGCTGAGGGGAAAGGGAGAGGTTTCCAAGCTGAGCCAAGGTGGCTCAGGAATTCTGGGAGTTGAAGTCCACGAGTCATAAAAGAACCAAGGTTGCCTATCCCTGAGGTAATGTTTAACTAATACACTGAAATGCCCTAGATCAGGGCTAGGCAACCTTGGCTCTTTGATGACTTGTGGACTTCAACTCCCAGAATTCCTGAGGCAGCCATGCTGAGGGGAAAGGGAGAGGTTTCCAAGCTGAGCCATGCTGGCTCAGGAATTCTGGGAGCTGAAGTCCACATCATAAAAGAGCCAAGGTGGCCTACCCCTCACCCAGTTCAACAGTCTGGTTTTCTAAATCAATGTTTCTCAACCTTGGCAAGCTGACAACTGGCCAGCAATTCTAGGAACTGAAGTCCACCCACATCTTCAACTTGCCAAGGTTGAGAACATGCTGTTCCTACTGACCACCCAAGAAAGCCTCTTAGTTTCCCAGCAGACGGCCTTCAAAGGAAGTCCCACTGCCATCATGGCTAATAACCATGGCTTCCTAAGATCTCTAGGGATCCATGTTACTTGCCATAGCAAAATAAAATCTCTTACTTTTTTTTTTCTTCCCCTCTTTTGAGAGGCAAATCACAGCAAATTTAACAGGCCCACGGATGTCTGGGGTGGTGGGGCACTGGGGGTATTAAACCTCGTGAACTCTCAAGCTTCTTCCTTCCGTCATGTATTGAAAATGGACCATGATTAATATTTATATGTGACTTATATGTAAGGGTGTAGGTCTATACAAATGTTGTAAAAAGTATGTTTAAGTGTGTGTTATGTATGTCTACACTTTGAGAGCAAGCAACTAATTTTCATTTTTAATGCGTGCGGCTGTGCCCACAGTAAAAAGTGACAATAAAGGTTATCTAAAAAAAAAAATCTAAATAATGAGACAACTGTATAATCTACAGATTTGCATCCCAGGGTCAAAAGGCTGGCACGGCCTTGTTGTATAACTGCACCTTTTTTGGGGGGGCCCCCCTGTAAAACAGCATGAATCCTGAACCCTGAAATCTAATGTCCACAAAAACCGATTTTCAGAGTTGACGTTAGGCAACGAAGCACAAACTAACCCAAACAGTCGAGCGTAAGCTGTAAATAAAGGTGGAAGATCCACAGTTAACCAAGTTTAATCAGATGGCGCGATGTGTGGGGCCAACAGGACTTTACCTGGTTTTGTGTGAATGGGTACTCGTGCCACTGCGGACTTACAAAAAAAATAAATCTAAAATAAACCAGGCAGGAAAAGGGAGAGAAAGAATGCGGCTTGCAACATCTGGGAAAAATGAGAAGCCACGATTGCAACTAATCAGGGAAGGGAACAGCAGGATTATTAGCTCCCTCTGTTGAATTTCTGCCCGATGCACAGTAAGTTAGTTATTCCGTTCACTGCTGTTAGCGCTGATCATTTTAAAAATGTGGCTACAGACAGACATCTACTTCTAGTTATCCTACCTTGACTGAGAAGCTGTAGGTTGCGGACTTCCTCCCGCACCTGAAGCTGCAGCACCTGTTGGAGCACTTCCTGTCGCTGAGACTCCTGGATAATCCCCATGCGCTGCAGCTTCTCCCCATTCAACCGCAAGAGTGCCCGACCTGCCAAAAAAGCAAGCAAAGGAATGGCTCTTTCACCCAAACTTTTCACCCCGCTCAAAGAAAGCTCTTGTGGTTTGGTGTAGTGGATGAGGCTCTGGGTTCAAGTCCCGCCTCTGGGTTCAAGTCAGCTGGGTGACTTTGGGCCAATCCCCAAGGCAACTTGGATTTATTTATTTTCATCCGTTTACATGAACGCTTCTAAGCAACCTTTCAAAATGTAGTTTGCTTGATGACGGCTGACACTAGTACGGCTACAGACGTAACAGGGTGTATTTGGTAGCAAAACAGAAACACGCCAGGTGGAAAGAAAATAAATGGATTATATCGGTGACCTGATATCACTAAATAATTGGAGCAAAGCTATATTGAGGGCCACAATCATTCTATCTATCTATCTATCTATCTATCTATCTATCTATCTATCTATCTATCTATCTATC
>JAKJMR010000998.1:88701-99314 GCA_024449315.1 Daboia siamensis | reverse complement strand
ATAATGATGATAATAATGATGATGATAATAATGATGATAATAATGATGATGATGATGATTTATTTATTTTTTTATTTTATTAAATTTATATGCCACCCTTCTCCCTAAAGACTCAGGGTGGCAAATGGTGATGATGATGATGATGGAAGGGACCTTGGAGGTTACCTCTTTGACCCGAATGACTTGAGAATCTCCAAAGATTCTCCTTCAGCTTTCCTTTGCTTTACAGGCATGTGAAGGTCACTAAGGTGGATGAGGGTGCTGCAAGGGTTGGAAAGTAAGTGTTCTGTCCCAGCCAACGTGAGTCCTGGTTACGCTCAGAAGGAGCAGCCCCTCTTCCAAGAAACAGGTAGGAACCGCAAGGAAAAACCAACCCCTTTTATTCTGACAGACCTCAGTCAATGTCCAAGGCAAACAAACAGTCCACAGAAACTCGACTCCTCAACACGAACAGATTGCCTTCGGCAACCAGCACCTCCCACACCTTCCCTTTTATTATTCAGCCAAGGCGTGGCTTCCTAATGCCTTCTCCTTTGACTTTGGAGCCGCCCCATTGCATTCCTCTAACCTACTCGCTTCTCCTGACGGCGCTTTTGTGCACCCTGGATTTCTCCCAATGGTTCTTCATCACTGTCCAACTCAGACTCCCAGCACAGCTGTGTCTCAGCCTGAGTGTAAGTAGAGGGGCTGGGCTCCTCCTCCGACTGTACGTCCTGGAGCTCCTCAGAGCCTTCCTCTGACTCTGATGTCACTCCAGGCCCCTCCTCCTCCTCATCTGAGTCCTCAGACTCAGCTGCCGGCGAGGAATCACAACAGCAAGTCAAGTGTCGTTGTAACTGAACGTTTGCTAAATGGATGGTTGTAAGTCGAGGTCTACCTGTAGGCTAAATGGCTTGTGCGCAACCAACTTCGCAAATATGGAAGAAACCTGGCTTGGCAGGGACCCAGCTAAAAGCATTGCCAACAAATGCCAAACTCTTTCCTGTTTGAAGACCTTTCTCAAAAGTGCTGCATAACTGCAGTGGAGGGAGGAAGGCAGAGAGGGAAGAACAGCAGGCGTGTGACAATGTCATTATGCAAATGCTGCCATTCAAGCGAATTGCCAGCGTGTAAGTCACCTTCCTTCACAGCTGTTGCAGATTTCGTTTTTGTGTTCACTGTGAAGCGGCAGTTAGCCTTAGGATAATATTGGAATTCTGGAAGTTGAAGTCCACAGGTCATAAAGATGGCATAGTTGCCCACCCCTGCTATGGGGGATTCTGGGAGTTGAAGTCCACACATACTGAAGTTGCCAAGTTTGAGAAACATATTCTCTAATTCTCCTTCATGGTCTCTTCAATCACCTACAAATTCAAATTTTGACAGAAAATGCATATAAACAACACACTGCTTGGAATCTGGTATTGACCAGCGTGATAATTGCCTTCAGTCAATGACCATTTCCAAAATGTCCACAATTTTGCAAAATATGATACAATTCCAAATGCTGCAGATGCAGCCAAAACAAGCATGTATACCTTTAATTCACAGCAAAGGATTCAAATCACGTGAAGGGTCCCCCAGAATATGACCATTCGGTTCAGAAATGAACGGAAGAAGGTTTTTGGGAGAGAAGCAGAACGTTTTCAGGGAAAATAAAAACCGCGACCATCCAATTGCCTTTTGAAAAAGCACCTGTGGGACGTGTGTTGCACACTCGCTCACTCAGATCTAGGCGGGAAGTCGTGTTTGATTCACAGGGAGATCATTCTCTATGGCAGGCCTGCGCAACGGACAGTCTGGGGCGACATGTGGCCTGGTCAGCAGACATGTACAACCCCAAACTCAAATTAGACGCTTCCAAAGGTTGCTGCTGCAAACGACACACACTGCTAATATAATAATAATAATAATAATAATAATAATAATAATAATAATAATAATAATAATAATAATAATAATTTGGAAGGGACCTTGGAGGTCATCTAGTCCAACCCCCTGCTAAGGCAGGAAACCCTACCATTTCAGACAAATGGCTCTCCAGTCTTCTTGAAGACTTCCAGTGTTGGAGCATTCACAGCTTTTGGAGGCAGGTAGTTCCACTGGTTAATTGTTCTCACTGTCAGGAAGTTTCTCCTTAGTTCTAGGTTGCTTCTCTCCTTGACTAGTTTCCATCTGTTGCTTCTTGTCCTGCTTTCAGGTGCTTTGGAGAATAGCTTGGCTCCCTCTTCTTTGTGGCGGCCCCTGAGATATTGGAACAGGCCTTACCGATCCGGTAGCTCCATGGCAGCCACTGCAGTACTCTATTTGTCCCAAAAGTGTTTTTTCAGGAGGCAACAAGGAGACCTCCTTGTTTTTTCCTTGAAGAGGTTTCGCTTCTCATCCAAGAAGCTTCCTCAGGTTCTGACTGGATGGTGGGGAAGGGAAGGATTTATACTCCTTGCAGACAGCTGGTCATTTGCATCTTTTTAGAGAGTCGTTGAGGCCACCGGGAAGTTTATCTGTGTCCTCGGGGTCACCTGAGTTTTGCAAATGAGTGTGCTGAATGGACTATGCTGTAGATTGGAGACAGATGATGTCACACCCCTCCCTGTTCAGCCCTCCCTCAACAGAGGGGGAAGGATACCACATCATTCATCTCCAGTCTACAACGCCGTCCTTTCAGCAGTTCCAAGAAGGTGCCACATCCCCATTTGCACCACTCAGCCCACCCTGAGGAGACAGATAAACCTTCAGGGGGCCTCAACGATTCTCAGAAAGAGTACAAACGACCAGATGACTGCCGGGAATATAAATCCTTCCACTCTCCTCTATTCAGCCAGAATTGAAGAAGCTTCTTGGATGAGAAGTGGAACATCTTCAAAGAGAAAGAAAGATAGTCCGGTTGCCTCGAGAAGAAGCGCCTTCGGGACAACCCTGACCTGGATGACCGAAAATCTCCACGGACATTCAGTACTCCATTGGTTTGTTTATTTATGGAGAGGTACCCTGTGTCAACTTACCTGGGAGTTCTCAGTCCCTGGTTGCTGAAGGAGTTTGACAGGTCTCCCACCAGCTGTCCTCTGGCTTCGCCCATCATGCCAGGTGAGATTGCCGCCTGAATTCCTCTGCAGGCGGTAGCTGAGATTCTCGGCCGATACAGTGTGCTCCAGGAGGTTCGGGCAGAAGCCAAAGTGAGTTGCCGCCACTGTGGAGCAGAGGAAATGCAAAAACCATCTGTCAGCTTTACTTCCCACAGTGCGGAGGAAAAAACCCCCAAGGATTTCATTTGGTGTTGGGTTTAAGCTGCTGGCTTAGAAACCAGGAGATGGTGAGTTCTAGTGTCATCTTGGGCATGAAAGCCAGCTGGGTGACTTTGAGCCAATCGCCAGGAGACGGTGAGTTCTGCCTATGGCATGAAAAGCCAGTTGGGTGACTTTGAGCCAATTAGCAGGAGACAGTGAGTTCTAGTTCCAACTCAGGCATGAAAGCCGGCAGAGTGACTTTGAGCCAATCGCCAGGAGACGGTGAGTTCTAGTTCCACCTCAGGCATGAAAGCCGGCAGGGTGACTTTGAGCCAATCGCCAGGAGACGGTGAGTTCTAATCCGCCTCAGGCATGAAAGCTGGCTGGGTGACATTGAGCCAATCGCCAGGAGACAGTGAGTTCTAGTTCCACCTCAGGCGTGAGAGCCGGCTGGGTGACTTTGAGCCAATCGCCAGGAGATGGTAAGTTCTATTTCCACCTCAGGCATGAAAGCCGGCTGGGTGACTTTGAGCCAATCTCCAGGAGACCATGAGTTCTAGTTCCGCCTCAGGCATGAAAGCTGGCTGGGTAATTTTGGCCCAATTCCTCCTTCTCTGCCCAAACCAACTCACAGGCTGTTGTTTGCAGGAAAAGAGGAAGTGGAAGGAGCATTATGAGTATTTGCCACCTTGAGTTGGCAATAAAGGTGGGATAAAAGCCTAATACATATATAAAGAATAATAATAAACACTGGTTCAGTGTTGCCCACTCAGGGAATCAATGAGGCTCTATCCTTTGGAGTTCTGAAGACTGTTTGCTTGCACACTTGGTTTGGAGGCGCTGAAAAATCGGTGAGGAATGGCAGAACCTCACCAGGGATGCCTGCCAGTTTTAGAGGGAGACAGGAGAAATGTCTGAAACGGTAACTCCCTCTCTGCAATCAACAACACAACACAGGCATTATTTATTTATTTATTTGCTGCAGACCTAAAGACGGGGGGGGGGGGGGGGGGGAGCTCATCTCCTCCCAGATTTTCCATTTACTGCTTTTTTCCCAGTCTAGCACATAACCTGATTTCAGCGACCTCTGCTTTTTTCAAGGACCGCTCCCCCCACCCCACAACACACAGACACACAAACACACTCTTCCTTCCTTTTGTTTCAGCAGAGAACCCAACAAAGCAGCCAACGAGAGATGGTGGAGGAGATTTACTCACTTCAGAGCAATTAAATCCAGAGGCCAGAGATGGCCAGGCGCTCAGCCCTTCTGGCAAATTAGAGATAGGCTGGACAGCCGGTCGTTTGTGTCAGAGGCTGACAAATTATTCACCCCGGCGTGCTAGATTTATGCCATATTTTGGCGGCGCTGGACCTCTCCTTTCAAATAAATCTGTGTCGCTGTTCATGGACTTCAATGAGGCAGGAGCCCTGTCTGAATACAGGGCAGCTGGATACACAGCTGGAGAACTGGCGCCCACAATGTCGCACTTGTTTCTCTGACTCTCTTGCACCAAAGGGTCCTTCCCTCCTGT
The DNA here is from genome assembly GCA_024449315.1 of Daboia siamensis. Classification (NCBI taxonomy): domain Eukaryota; kingdom Metazoa; phylum Chordata; class Lepidosauria; order Squamata; family Viperidae; genus Daboia; species Daboia siamensis. Next base: position 94,579 of record JAKJMR010000998.1, on the reverse strand, counting down.
CTGCATTCACACCACAGTCTGAACTCTAAACCCAAGTCAACGAATCACAAGACCAGGTTCACCGTAACTTGTGATGCATAAACAACTCACTTAGTGGCCTAAAAACCAGGAGACGGTGAGTTCTAGCCCCACTTTAAGCATGAAAGCTGGCTGGCTGGCTTTGGGCCAATCATCAGGAGACGGTGAGTTCTAGTCCTGGCTTAGGCATGAAAGCTGGCTGGGTGACTTTGGGCCAATCACTAGGAGACTGTGAGTTCTAGTCCCGCCTTAGGCATGAAAGCTGGTTGGTTGGCTTTGGGCCAATCACCAGGAGACAGTGAATTTTAGTTTCAACCTTAGGCATAAAAGCCAGCTGGGTGACTTGGGGGTTCTGTTACCAATCAACTTTGGAACTTGGTATCATATTACATATATTTATTTATTGGGTTTAATCCCACTTTTATTATTTTATATGCAACTCAAGGCAATGAACATACCTATTTCTCCCCCTCCTCATATTTTGCCCTCAACAACAACCCTGTGAGGTGGGTTGGCTTGGGAGAGAGAGGGAGGGAGGGAGGGAAGGAGGGAGAGAAACAGAGAGACAGAATGCAACCCAAAGTCACCTAGCTGGCGTTCATGCATAAGGCAGGATTAGAACTCACCGCCTCCAGATGACTGGCTCCCGAGTCACCCAGTCGATTTTCACGTCTAAGGCAGGACTAGAACTCATAGACTCCTGGTGATTGGCCCAAAATCACCCAGCTGGCTTTCATGCTTAAAGCAGGACTAGAATTCATAGTCTCCTAATTTCCAGCCTGATATTTTCACCATTACACCAAACAGGCTCTCTATGAAGTCTACTAACAGGTGACAAAATGATCAACAGATGCAGCAAATTGTCTCATCTTGAAGCATCAAGTTTCCATCCCTCAAGAAAATAGACAAGAGTTTTGCAAGGATTTATATATCTATATCTATGTAGGGACGTGGTGGCTCAGTGGGTTAGGATGCTGAGCTTGGCGATCAGAAGGTTGGAAGTTTGGCGGGTCAAATCCCAAGTGCCGAGTAGCAGAGTGAGCGCCTGTTACTCGTCCCAGCTTCTGCCAACCTAGCAGTTTGAAAGCAAGTAAAAAAATGCAAGTAGAAAAATAGGGACCACTACGGTGGGAAGATAACAGCGTTCCGTGCACCTCTGGCGTCTAGTCATGCCGGCCACATGACCACGGAGACATCCTCCGACAAGCGCTGGCTCTTCGGCTTTGAAATGGAGATGAGCACCGGCCCCTAGAGTCGGAAACGACTAGCACGCATGTGCGGGGGAACCTTTACCTTTTTGTATCTATATAAATCTGGAATTCTATTGGATCCTAGGTTTTTAATTACGCAGCCTACGGGGACCTGGGATCTCTCCCATTGAACCAGGGGTCTTCAAACTTTGCCCTTTTATGTCTTATGGACTTCAACTCCCAGAATTCCTCAGCCAGGAATTAAGCATGAAAGGACAAACAGAAAAAGAGTTGCATTACAGTGGAAAGCAGTCCACAAATGGGAGGCATCCTACACTAGTACCCTAGCTCGGTTTTCTGCAGCAATGAACGACCAGCTGAACTTCAATTAGGGGACTCCTTGCCTTAGGAAGTTGTACCGATGATTTTTTTACCAATCAGGTAAGGCGTTCCTTGATCCAGCGACCCCAGATAAGGAAGGGTTCTCCATGGAAATGTAAGTTTGAAAGTGTTCGCTCACGCCAATCTTCAAATCCTGGACCACAAGACTCTTTGGAGGGCCAGAATTCAACATCTTGTGGATCTTCAAAGCTCTATCAGAAATTCACTGGACGTTTTTCGAAAAGCGTTCCTGGGGGAATTACGGTACCCATCCTTGAATCAATCCGTTCCACTAATGCGATTTTTAGAACGTCAAGATGCACACGGTTGACCTTTGTAATGCAGGTCAACAAACAAACAAAAAACGGAAATGTCTTCCCCAGACCTTCACAAGCTTGCTCCCTTGAAGGAAAAGTTCCTGGTCATTGATTCCAGACAAATAGAGATGAGTCTCTGCGTCGCAACGGAGAGGTAGATCAGGGACCTGACTTAAAATGTGTTTCACGCGCTCTGGAATAAACGCACTCAGAAAAAAAAAACTATTCATTTTTGCCAGCTTCTCGGCAGCCATTGTGAAATCTATCCTGCGAAGGCAGCCTTGATTAAAAATGGGAGAGAAAAATATAAATAGGCGGAGAGATAGGACCTAGCTGGACTAACAAAACCCAGTGAAAAATGCCCTTTATCTCTGCACTGGCAGTAATAAAACCTATCCATCTTGAGCTAGCAGGTGCTTTCCGTAGTTCTGCAACTCTGCAAGGGTGGGGAAAAAGTCTTTAATTCAACGTTCAAACAGGTTTTACGTACCCCGCTTAGAGATGAAGCTGGGGTCTCCCCTTCTCTGTATACCTTATGAGAAGGTGGCTGGTTCAGAATTTCTCATACATCAATTCAGGATGATGATGATGACGATAATAACAACAACAATAATGATGATGATGATGATGTTGGAAGGGACCTTGGAGGTCATCTAGTCCAACCCCCTGCTCAGGCAGGAAACCCTACCATTTCAGACAAATGGCTGTCCAGTCTCTTCTTAAAAACCTCCAGTGTTGGAGCATTCACAACTTCTGGAGGCAGGTTGTTCCACTGGTTAATTGTTCTCACTGTCGGGAAGTTTCTCCTTAGTTTCTAGGTTGCTTCTCTCCTTGATGAGTTTCCATCCGTTGCTTCTTGTCCTGCCTTCAGGCGCTTTGGAGAATAGCTTGACTCCCTCTTCTTTGGGGCAGCCCCTGAGATAGTGGAACACTGCTATAGTTCAGTACAGGTAGTCCTCGGCTTATAACGATTTGTTTAGCGACCATTCAAAGTTATGGCACTGGAAATACTGACTCAGGACTGATTCTTGCACTTACGGCTATTTCAGCATCCCCGTGGTTGTGTCATCAAGATTTGGGCGCCTGGTGACTGGCATGTATTTATCACGATGGGGAAAGCCAGCTTCACTTAATGACTACATGATTCGCTTAACAACTGTGGCAAAATTGGGGAGGGAGGGGTAACTTACTTAACAAACTGCCTTGCTTAGTGACAGAATTTCTGGTCCCTGTTGTCGTCTTAAGTTGAGGACTAGCCGCACAGGATGGGTTAAGACTGCTTCCCGTTTTGTGGCGGTTTTAAGGACTGATCCCTAGCTGGAATGGCTAAATCGAACTTGAAAGATTGTGGCATAAAAGAGGCTATGGTGGTCCCACTGATTATCAGCACACTGGGTGCCCTGCCCAAAAATCTTGGATGTCAGTTAAAATAAAAATCTGGCAGCTGTGAACACCGTTGGCATTGACAAATTTACCCATCAGTCAATTGCAAAAGGTGGCTTTATTTGGAACAGTTTACATCCTCTGATGATATCTGTAACGCCATCAAACAACCAACCCCAGGTTCTTGGAAAGGACTCAATGTGTAGGCAAAAATGCCAAATCCTTTCTGAACATCCGGCTGACTGTGGCAACGAACCAGAATAACAGAATACCAGAGCTGGAAGGGACCTTGGAGGTCTTCTAGTCCAACCCCCTGCTTGGGCAGGAAACCCTATACCATTTCGGACAAACGGTTGTCCAGTCTCTTCTTAAAAAAACCTCAAAGTACCAATAATCATAATTTCAGCTGCATTCGAGGGACAGCCAGTTTGGTTAAGGCATCAGACTATAAACCGGAAGACTGTGAGTTCTAATCCTGCCTTAAGAAAGAAAGCCTGCTGAATGATTTTGGACCAGTCACCAGGAGACTGTGAGTTCTAGTCTTGCCAGCTGGATGACTTTGGGCCAGTCACACACACACTCTCACTCTCTGAGCCCAACCCACCTCACAGGATTGTTGTTGTTGTGGGGAAACTAGGAAGGTGTGTTGGATATGTTCGCTGCCTTGAGTTATTTGTAAAAATAATCAAGCCGGGATATCCAGTGAACAAACGAACGAACAAACGAACGTATTCACACCACCTCTTTGCCCCTGGTTGCTAGACTGATACAGAGCTTTAGATTGCAAGTGGAAGAGCTGTATCCAGACACAGCAGTGCAAACAGGCAGCCCTGGTACGTGGCTCATGAAAGCAGCTGTGTCTGTTCCCGAGCTCTTGTTATGATCCTGGACGCTTCCTTGCAGCAGCTCTGGCCTCCTGTCAAAAAAAAAATACCACTTAGTAAGGCCACACTTGGAATCCTGCATCCAGTTTTGGTCACCACGATGCAAAAAAGATATTGAGACTCTAGAGCCCAGGTCTGCAACCCGCGGCTCTTTCAGCCGTCTCTTGCGGCTACCAGTCCTCTGCCATGTGCAGTCCAAAAAAAATAAAATAAGTGGGACTAAAAAAGTTCAACCAATCAATTCAAATATGCAGGGCAGGTGCATATCTCGCCTTGGCTCCACTCTTCAGTCAAACCCTGTTCTGCGCATGCGCGCATGTACGCACATGCGCCCATGTACGCACATGCGCCCACATTTTTTGTGGCTCCCAGTTTTTCCTTTTGTGAGGCAACTGGTTCCAAGTGGCTCTTTCACTGTTTCAGGTTGCTGACCCCTGGTCTAGAGAGTGCAACAAAGATGATCAGGGGAAGAGCAACAAAGATGATCAGGGGAATGGAGGCTCAAACATACAAGGAACGGTTGCTGGAATTGAGTATGTCTAGTTTAGGTCGGCAGTTTGGCGGGTCGAATCCCGAGTGCCGCGTAACAGAGTGAGCGCCTGTTACTCGTCCCAGCTTCTGCCAAACTAGCAGTTCGAAAGCACGTAAAAATGCAAGTAGAAAAATAGGGACCACTCCGGTGGGAAGGTAACAGCGTTCCGTGCGCCTCTGACGTCTAGTCATGCCGGCCACATGACCACAGAGACGTCCTCGGACAAGCGCTGGCTCTTCGGCTTTGAAACGGAGATGAGCACCGGCCCCTAGAGTCGGAAACGACTAGCACGCCCGTGCGGGGGAACCTTTACCTTTTTAGTTTAATGAGGAGAAGGAAGTGGGGTGACATGATAGCCATGTTCCAATATCTCAGGGGCTGCCCCAAATTTATCATCATCAACATCATCATCGGAGGCTTTTAAAAAGAGACTGGACAGCCATTTGTCTGAAATGATATAGGGACTCCTGCCTGAGCAGGGGGCTGGACTAGAGGACCTCTAAGGTCTTTTCCAGCTCTGTTCTGATTGATTGATTGATTGATTGACTGATTGAAGTGTGGGAAAGGAAAAACCATGGGGGGGAGGGGCGTGAGCAGCCAGAGTGCCAATATTGGCACATTGGCTCACTCAGTTTTCTCCAGATTCTCCTTTTGCCCCCTTCCTCTGCCTTCCCCTTCTAGGAAACGATTCCAGCCTCTGATGACAAGAAGGATTAAGCCCCCCCCACCCCACCCGCTGTCTCCGTAACCCCCCCATCCACACCCCGCTTTCTTTCCCTTTGTGCTGTGGGTGCTACAATCCCTCCCCCCCCCCAACTGTGCTTTGATTAACCTCCAATGGACAGGATGCAAAGAGGCCAATGGGAATTCCTAGAAAACTGCGTCATTCTCCAAAGAGCCAGATGTCTAAGCCCAGCCAACCTTGCTTCCCCCTCTCGGGACTTATTAACCCGCAGGTTAAGTGGGGATTTCCAGAGACACAGGTAGGCACTCAAATGGGGAGCCTGCAACCTCACGCTTTTCCGACCTGCTGTGCGCCATCCTACACAAACTCCTTGAATCTATAGCAAAGAGGCAGGGGAAAAGTTGTTGGCAGCTAATTCGGTCTAGTGCAGGGGCAGGCAACCTTGGCTCTTTTATGACTCGTGGACTTCAACTCCCAGAATTCCTGAG
>JAKJMR010000998.1:70314-82097 GCA_024449315.1 Daboia siamensis | reverse complement strand
ATTATTATTATTATTATTATTATTATTATTATTATTATTATTATTATCCTAAGAAAGCCATCATGAAATGCATGGGTGCTGGCAATGTGTAAACGCCTCACCAATGCAGATACAGGCAGTCCTCAACTTATGATCCTGATTGAGCCCAACATTTCCGTCACTAAGCGAGACATTTTTAACTGAATTTTGTCCCCTTTTATGACCTTCCTTGCCACAGTTCTTAAGTGAATTGCAGCCGTTGTTCAGTTATTAACGCAGCTGTTAAATGAATGTGGCTTGTCCCACTGACTTTGCTCGTAAGAAGGTCGCAAAAGGGGATGACATGACCCCAGGACATTGCAACCGTCATGAGTACATGCCAGTTGCCAAGCCTCTGGATTTTGATCACGTGACCATGGGGATGCTGCAATGGGGGTTGGACTAGAGGACCTCCAAGATCCCTTCCAACATCATCATCATCATTACATTAAACTTTTATTCATAAAACATGAAACTCAGTCAACTGAAGACTCAAATTGACTGGCACTAATGATTGACACGGGCTGCTGCCAGCATCCTAGGGATCAACCAGGTATCTCCTTAAAATGTAAGATGTTCCGAGTAGCGCAGTTTGTTCTAGCTTTGCTGGAGTTATTGCAGGAAGCTGCAATTTCTTGATGCGTTTTGTAAAGTTTTTGGACCTAGTTCCCAGTGCCCCGATGACAATGGGTATCACTGTTACACGTTTCATCCATAATCGCGCAGTTTCGATGGCCAGGTCGCGGTATTTCGTAATTTTTCCCAGTTCTTTTTCTTGGACTCTGGCATCTCCTGGTACAGCGATATCCATCAACTGTACGCTTCGGTTCTCTATGACTGCGATAACTGGCGTGTTGTGTTCCAAATGGCGATCTGTCTGTATTCGGAAGTCCCACAAGATCTTCACCCTCTCATTCTTGACATCATCATCATCCTCCTCCTCATCATTATTATTATAGCCTTGGTGGAGCAGTGGGCTAATGCCTCCTTAAGTAACACCGGCTGCCTGCAATTAGTGCAGATTTGAGTCCCACCAGGCTCAAGGTTGACTCAGCCTTCCGTCCTTCCGAGGTAGGTAAAATGAGGACCCAGATTGTGGGGGGCAATAAGCTGACTTTGTAATAATGCCGCTTGGGGGGGGGGCGCGAAAGCCCTAATAAGCAGGCATATACATAGAATGAAGGCTACTGCTAAGCACATTGAGTTGTGCTTTAGATTGTAAGCCGCCCTGAGTCTTCGGAGAAGGGCAGGATATAAATGGGATTAAAAAAATTTTTTTCCAGCTGAGAAGATCACAAATGGTGATCGCTTGATCCTGGGACACTGAAAACCTCGTAAATACGTGCCGAGTGTCTAAATTGCGATCACACCACTGTGGGGATACTGTTAATGGTCATAAATGCGAGGACCGGTTGTAAGTCACTTCTTTCAGTGCTGTGGTAACTTTGAACGGTCGTAAGTCAAGGACTTACCTGTAGTAAACCCAATGCCCAGAAATAAATTAATCTAATCCGACCCCCAACTGGCTACTCCTCAGGTGTTCCCTGCAATGCTCCTAAGGAAAGCAACACACACCACACACACACACACAAACATGCAAAAAGCTTCGTTTTGCAGCTTTTACAAGTGAAGAGCAAACCAGCCATATTTTTAGCAATGCCAGGAGAAAGGTCGCTTCGCATCCTCTCCTGCTTGCTAGCTGTTTGGGGTTACAAATGGGATTTATTGTCTGAAATAATGGGGGAATCAGAGGAATATTCCCAAGCAGGCAGGAACCACTGCGAGAATCTTTTAATAGAAAATAGGAAAAAAAGAAAAGAAAATCGAATCTGCTCCTGGATTCCTTCGAAATGACTCAGTCTGCCCAAAGGATATATCTATCTACCTTCCGTCTCAAAACCTGGTTTGCCTTATCAGCAGCACCAGGCAGCCCAATCAACCAGCCAAATCGGCCCAGTTGTTTGGTTCTTCCCGTCAGCTGATGCTATCGCTCCCGATTCCTCTTCTAGGCCAGCGTCCAGCCCTTCACCTCACTGGGTCTCGGGAAAGCCCAGCGGTTCCATTAATGGCGTGTTTTAAGCACGGCTAGCCTTGGGGTTGGGAAGGGGCTTAATGCATTACACCAGAGGTCCCCAACTTTTTTGGGCACCAGGGACCGGTTCCGTGGAGAGAGGTTTTTCCCGCGGACCGGAGGGTGTGTGGTTTTGTGTGCTGCCTGCATCTCGCGGATGGGGCTTTGCTTGTTTCTGCGGACCGGTTGCTGGCATGCTGCAGCCCATGGACCGGGGGTTGGGGACCCTTGATTTAGAGCAGAGGTCCCCAACCTTTTGGGCACCGGGGACCGGTTCCGTGGAGAGAGGTTTTTCCCGCGGACTGGAGGGCGCGTGTTTTTGTGTGCTGCCTGCATCTCGCGGATGGGGCATTGCTTGTTTGTGCGGACCGGTTGCTGGCATGCCCTGGATTGGTACTGGTCCACAGACCAGGAGTTAGGGACCCCTGCATTATGCAAAGCAGCCAGTTTAACCAAGGAGAGAAGCAACCTGGAGAGAAGCAACCTGGAACTAAGGAGAAACTTCCTGACAGTTAGAACAATTAACCAGTGGAACAACCTGCCTCCAGAAGTTGTGGGTTGGGTTGACTGGAGGGTTTCCTGCTTGAGCAGGGGACTGGACTGGAAGACCTCTGAGGCCCCTTCCGACTCTGTCATTCTGTTATTTCTTTGATTTCTGCAGGGCATCAGGTCGTAAAACTGCCAATGCAAAAAGCTGTGGGGTGCCCCGTTTTTCTCTTGCTAACACACAGGCTCTTCGCACAAGAGCGAACACAGCCCCACTCGGCATCCTATCTGGCACAGCAGCCCTTCTTGCTCCGCTGAGAATTTAATGGGAGGGGGATTGAAAGCATTCTGTCCCTGTCGATTTTTTTGTGTGCAATCCGTTCCTATTATCGATTACCCTTTCCCTTTTCTTCATGGTCATCAAGAATCCGAGCAGCATTGAGCTGCCTTTAAAGATGGTTTGTTGAGCAAGGCATAGCAGACCGAGCCACATATAAGCCAAGCCAGAACACGCGCGGCTGTGTTTCACAAATCCAGCAGGCTCAGCCCAAACTGAGCATCCCCATATCCAGTTGGCACTGGATATGCGAATCCAACACAGTTGCGTACGTTTTTAAAGAGAGCTGTGCAAGAACACAGCCAATTACCTTACCAAGTGTGCAGTTTATCAGTCAATGACTCCGAATGCAGTAATCACCCAACTGTGGGTAATCCTCGAATTATGACGACAACTGGAACCAGAATTCCCGTTACCAAGCAAGGCGATAGTTTAAGGGAGTCACGCCCAATTTTATGACCTTTTTTTTTTTTTTTTGCCGTGGTTCTGGAGCAAATCACTGCAGTTGCTAAATGAATCAGGCAGTTGCTAAGCGAACCCAATTTCCTTTATTGACTTTGCTTGTCAGAAGCTGGCTGGAACGGTTGCAAATGGCGACTACCTGACAACAGGATGTTGCAAACCCTGGTACGTAATATACAAGCTGGTTACCAAATGCCCGAATTTTGGCCACGTGGCTATGGGGATGCTACAACAGTTGTAAGTGTGAGGACCGGTCATAAGTCACTTTTTCCAGTGCCGTCGTAAGATAAAATGGTTGCTAAACCAATGGTTCTAATTCGAGGACTAACCTGTATTAATGCAGTGTATTTATCGGTGTAAATAGACACATAACACACATTTCTCTGGAATTCTGGATCTGACTGCACTGGCCTAATCCTGAACCAGGCAAGCAAAAAAAATCAACCGTGGTGGGTTTTTCCTGTGGCTTAGCTTGTGTAATAAAATCACCTTCCAATACTTTGTGCGCATTCAGAAAAGCAATTTGTCCCCAATGTGTTGTGGGAATGTAGCCACTACTAGGCAGAATATATCCTGAAGGTTAGGCCAGGTCCAAAAAAAATATATCCTCCTTGGTGAAAACGGGATTCCAATCCCATTTTGGTTGTTTCAGTCCTTTATCTTAGCGCACTGAACCAAGGAGTCACTTAACACAGGCGTCCCTAACCTTTTGGGCACCAGGGACCGATTCCGTGGAGAAAGGTTTTTCCACGGACCAGGAGAGTGCGTGGTTTTGCGTGCTGCCTGCATCTCGCGGATGGGGCTTTGCTTGTTTGTGGGGAACTGTTGTTGGCATGCCACGGCCCGGTACCGGTCCACAGACCGGTGTGTGTATCTGTGTGTGTTTGTGTGTGTGTTGGGGATAACACATCTGTTTTTACCCCATTACTGGCTGGGTATTCCTCCCCAGTGCACCAGATTTTGACAGGTTTACATGCACACCGGAGTTGCTCAAAACGCCGCTTCCCCAATGGGATGGATCTAAGTTTCTGCAAATATACTTCAACAGGGACCAGTTTTGGGCTAGGACTGCAGCGCTGGCTCCTGGCAGCGAATCCTGTTGAAATCAACTGGAATTAGTTGGGCAGGGCTGAGCTGTCCCGTTGCTCTAATTAGGTGCAAGAGATTTAAGAGCAGGAGGAGGCTGCCTGCTCCTGCGAATATCGTTCTTCGCTTCTTCTTCTCCCCCCCTTGCAAGATCGCTCATCATTTCAGCCCCAACTTTTTATTCCCTGGCTAGTTTAGGGAAAGCGGTAGTATTTCCCAGCAGGCTGAAATTTACCCGCCAGGGCTGTGGGCAAGGCAGCCGGTCTTGTTCGGCTTAAGTTGGTTTCAATGCCGGATCAAAGGAAGCGACTCTAGCTTAAAACGACAGTCGCCTTCCCGGCAATCAGCGACTCCGCTAAAAGGGGGAATCCTCCCCCTTTTTTTTTTTTTTGCTCCTTTGGAAGAAGAAATAATAATAATAAAAAAAGGTGGTTTCGCTTCTGCAAAGCAGCAGCAGCAGCAGCAGCAGCAGCAGTTGGACCGGTAAATCTCTCTCGCTGTTAATCCTTCCGCCGAATTAGACAAGGGCAATCTCGGCTCCTTTTCGGAGAAACCGGATCAGGCGCCGGTTTGAGTCGACGCACCTTGCAGGGCATTGAAATAATCGCAAGATGGGGAGGAGGAGGGGGGGGCGAGTTTTCTCGTTCGTTTTGTAAATGAAACGAACCTCTTTTTCAAGGGGTGTGAAAGGACGCACCGTTCCCCCCCCCCACCCCCACGAATTCTGCCCCGCTTTGAGACGACCCCACGAGCTCCAGAGAAATCCAGAGCGAGCGGGAGACCTTTCATTCAATATGGGGAGGGGGCGTCGAGATCGCCGCCTTTCCACCCCCCCCCCCCCCCCCCCCCCCCCCCCCAACCCAAGGGGGGGGGGGGGGGGGAAGGAAATCTGACCGCCACACCTGCTGACAAAAGCCTACTCGCAAAGATCGCGCCGCGTCTCCGAAGCCCATTTTCCCACCTTCTTTCCCCTCTAAGGACGGCCCCCACCCCAGATTTGTCGGGCTACGTATAGGTTTTTCACCATCCCCGCCTGGAGGTCGGGGAGCATGGGAAGGGGAGTCCAGCGGATCCCGCTGGTTAGGTTGGAAGTAGTCTACCCTGCGGTCTCCTCCTCCTCCTCCTCCTCCTCCTTACACACATACACACAAACACATCTGGCCACCCCCCCCCCCCCCCCGCCCGCCCTTTTTTCCCTTTCCTTTTTGCGGGGTTCCCCCCCCCCCCCCCCCCACCACCCTCCGATCCCGCAGCGCTGGAACCGCCTAAGATGCGCGCTGCGACTTGCAAGAGGGTCGAAATCGCCGCTTCAGCAGACGCTTCGCGAGGAAACGCGATTCCCCACGACCGCGGATCGGGGACCTCAAGCCGTTCTCTTCCTTCCCCTTGCCCTTTCCCGGCAATCCCAGTTCCCACGCGCGATCCTCTCCTTTTGACTCAGGCGGGCGGGAATAAATCCCGGGTGGCCGCTCGGAAAAGCAAGAGGCGGAGAGCCGGGAACGCATCCCCACGACTCGCCGGCACACGCCTCCTTACCTTCCATCTCCTTGCCGCCGCCGTCGCCGCAGTTCATGCTTAGCCCGAGCGCATCGCCTCTCTCTGCCCCGCGCCCGGCAAAGGGCTGGGCTGGTCGGCCGGCGAGCGCAATCCGGCCGAGCGAGCGAGCGGAGAAGGACGCGCGGCCAGGGGCGGCTGGCGGTGTCTTTCCGACGACCGCCCGGCGCCCCAGACGTCCGGAGGGGGGCGGGGCAGGCGGAGGCGGGGGCGGCCGCTCGCCTCGGCGGAGTCGGGCGGACTTGGAGCGAGCCAGCCCCGCCGGGATCGCCAGCCTCGCCCTCCGCCTCCTCCGCCTCCTGGCTGCCAGCTCTTAAGCCCCCCGCCGGAGAGGCCGCCCCGCCGCCCGCCGCCCCGCAAGGTCACCCCGCCAGCCTGGGCTTTTGTTGCCGCCGCCGCCGCCGCCGCCGCCGCCTCTCCTACCCGCCCTAAGCCGAGCTGGGAAGGGCCGCCGTCGCAGAAAAGGCCGGATCCGGCAGGGCGGGTGAGCGGGTGGGTGGGCGCCGGTTGGCAGCTCTGCTCCGGCGGGAGACGCCGGGCCGCTGGCCCGAGCCGGGCAAGGCGAGCGGAGAGCGGCGTTCTCCCCCCCCCACACACACACCCCAGTCCCCAGCGGCCCTGCAACTGGGCAAGGAGGAAGGGGAGGCCCGGAAAGGCGCCCCCTGCCCGGCTGCCGGATCCTAGCCGCCGCCCTTGCCTCGAAGGCTCCCTCCGCGGCCTCGCCCTCCAGCCTCCTCTACTCGCCCGGGCTGGTTTGGGCCAGCGGCCGCGTTCTCCCCGCCCGTCCCCCCCCCCCTTCCGGGAGGCGAGCCTGCTGGGCCGCGCCCGCCTTCGGGGATCGCGCTCTGCGGGCGTCCTGGCCAGGCGGAGGGGACGGGTTGTTTTTTTATTTTTATTTTAATTCCATTTCTATCCCGCCCTTCTCCGAAGACTCAGGGCGGCTTACAAAGCTTAGCAGTACCCTTCATTCTATGTATATGCCTGCTTATTAGGGCTTTATATACACACACACACACACACACACATATATATATGTATATATATATATATATATATTGTTGTTGTTGTTAGCTGCGAAGTCGTGTCCGACCCATCGCGACCCTATGGACAACATTCCTCCAGGCCTTCCTGTCCTCCACCATCCTCTGGAGTCCATCCAAGCTCACGCCTCCTGCTTCAGTGACTCCATCCAGCCACCTCATTCTCTGTCGTCCCCTTCTTCTATTGCCCTCCACCTTTCCCAGCATTAGGCTCTTCTCCAGTGAGTCCTTCTCATTAGGTGGCCAAAGGATTTGAGTTTTAGCTTCAGGATCTGGCCTTCTAAAGAGCAGTCAGGATTGATCTCCTCTAGGACTGACCGGTTTGATCGCCTTGCAGTCCAAGGGACTCACAGGAGTCTTCTCCAGCACCAGAGTTCAAAGGCCTCAATTCTTTGGCGCTCAGCCTTTCTTATGGTCCAACTTTCGCAGCCATACATTGCAACTGGGAAGACCATAGCCTTGACTATACGCACTTTTGTTGACAGGGTGATGTCTCTGCTTTTTAGTGTGCTGTCTAGATTTGCCATGGCTTTCCTCCGGAGGAGCAAGCGTCTTTTAATTTCTTGGCTACAGTCCCCATCTGCAGTGATCTTGGAGCCCAGGAAAATAAAATCTGTCACTACCTCCATTTCTTCCCCATCTATTTGCCAGGAATTGAGAGGGCCAGATGCCATGATCTTGGTTTTCTTAATGTTAAGTTTCAACCCAACTTTTGCACTCTCCTTCTTCACCTGCAACAAGAGGCTCTTTAGTTCTTCTTCACTTTCTGCCATTAGAGTGGTATCATCTGCGTATCTAAGGTTGTTGATATTTCTTCCGGCAATCTTAATTCCTGCTTTTGATTCATCTAGCCCAGCCTTTCTCATGATGTGCTCTGCATATAAGTTAAATAGGCAGGGCGACAGTATACAGCCTTGCCGGACTCCTTTCCCAATTTTGAACCAATCAGTGGTTCCATGTCCAGTTCTCACTGTTGCTTCTTGACCCGCATATAGGTTACTCAAGAGGCAAATAAGATGGTCTGGTACTCCCATCTCTTAAGAACTTGCCACAGTTTGTTATGATCCACACAATCAAAGGCTTTAGCATAGTCAATGAAGCAGAAGTAGATGTTTTTCTGGAACTCCCTAGCTTTCTCCATGATCCAGCGTATGTTGGCAATTTGATCTCTAGTTCCTCTGCCTCTTCGAAATCCTGCCTGTACTTCTGGTAGTTCTCGATCCACATACTGCTGAAGTCTAGCTTGTAGGATTTTAAGCATGACTTTACTAGCATGAGAAATGAGTGCAATGGTGCGATAGTTTGAACATTCTTTGGCACTGCCTTTCTTTGGAATTGGAATGTAAACTGATCTTTTCCAATCCTGTGGCCACTGTTGAGTTTTCCAAATTTGCTGGCAGATTGAGTGTAGCACTTTTACTGCATTGTCTTTTAAGATTTTGAATAGCTCGGCTGGGATACTGTCACCTCCACTAGCTTTGTTGTTGCTCAGTTTTTCTAAGGCCCACTTCACTTCACATTCTAGGATGTCTGGCTCGAGGTCAGTGACCACCTCACTGTGATTATCAGGGACATATATATATATATATATATATATATATATACACATATACATACATACACACATACATACACACACACACACACACACACACACACATACATACATACATACATACCCAGCGGCATTATTACAAAGTCAGCTTATTGCCCCCCACAATCTGGGTCCTCATTTTATCTACCTCGGAAGGATGGAAGGCTGAGTCAACCTTGAGCCTGGTGGGACTCGAACCTGCGCTAATTGCAGGCAGCTGGTGTTACTTAAGGAGGCATTAGCCCACTGCTCCACCAAGGCTATTAGTGGGGGGGGACGACGACGGTGGCTGTTCTGGGTGGAGGGGGGTGTCTTCTGACTGGAGAGTAAGCCTCGGCCAGGCTGCTAGGGTCAGGTGGGGAGCTGGTAGTTTCGGGTGTCGTGAGAACCCGCCCTTTCTCAGACCTGGGTTCGTTTGGCCGGGGTGACAGGAAGAGAGGGGCGTTGGGGGTTGTTGGTGTGAGCCCACGGGCAAGCTTTGGCCAATGTGGGGGGGGGGGTTTACCTCTGTAAAGTGCGGTATCCTAGGACCCTTAATCCCCAGCCAGCACTGGAACTCGAGCCCCAGATGTCCGAAGGGCGAGAAGGTAAAAGCCTGCTGTAAAGAGAGAAATAAATTGTGTGTTCTAAGATCAGAGCAGTACATTGAGTTTGGGTTTGCCCCCCCCCCCCCGGTTAGACCCATTTTTTTAATTTTTGCCTCCTTTTTTTCTTTGTTCTTTTTGCTGCCCCCCCCTTTTTGTAACTTTTCAGGTGAGATTTCCAGGTGGCCCCTTGCCCAAATACTAACCATGGTTATAAGAACTAGGTGCTGCCACCTAGCCTCAGATACACAGATCTCTAGCGTTAGGAAAACAGGCCGGAATGCTGTAGTAGTGCACTGTTTCTTAAGCTTGCCCACTTTAAAAAGTGCGGACTTCAATTCCCAGAATTCCCTAGCCAGCAGTGCTCACAGGAGAATGTAACCTTAAAGCAGGGGTCTTCAAACTTGGCCCTTTTATGACTTGTGGACTTCAACTCCCAGAATTCCTCAGCCAGGCACACCTGCCTTAAAGCAAATAGTAAAGTTTACAAACTGCCGGGTAAGAGTCATGCATTTTTGGCTGATAAAATTAAATAAGCAGTTTGGTTTAGTACAGGGGTAGGCAACCTCGGCGTTTTTATGACTGGTGGACTTCGACTCCCAGAATTCCTGAGCCAGCATGGGGGAACTATGGCCCCTTCATGACTCGCGGACTTCGACTCCCAGAATTCCTGAGCCAGCATGGGGAAACTATGGCCCCTTCATGACTCGCGGACTTCGACTCCCAGAATTTCTGAGCCAGCATGGGGAAACTATGGCCCCTTCATGACTCGTGGACTTTGACTCCCAGAATTCCTGAGCCAGCATGGGGGAACTATGGCCCCTCCATGACTTGCGGACTTCAACTCCCAGAATTCCTGAGTCAGCATGGCTCAGCTTGGAAACCTTTCCCTTTCCCCTCAGTGTAGCTGACTCAGGAATTCTGGGAGTTGAAGTCCACGAGTCATCAAAGAGCCAAGGTTGCCTACCCCTGGTCTAGTAGTTAAGGTATCATGCTAGAAACTGGGCAGACCGTGAGTTCAAATCCTCCCCTAAGTTAGGCATGAAAGCCGGGTGGGGGAGTTTGGGCCAGTCACGGACTCTCAGCTCAACCCACCTCACAGGGCTGTTGTGAGGAAAAGAGGAAGACGGACGGACGATATTAGGTATGTTTGCTGCCTTGAATTATCTATCAAAGTAATAAAGGTGGGATACATAGCAAGTAATAAGTAAGTAAATTAAAACGCAGGTAAATAAATAAATAAATAAAATGCAGCTGCTTTTTAAAGCCACCCCAAGCTGGTGCTGTTATGTTCATTTCTTGACATGCTTCAGATCACCTTTGGGAAACAGAAGCACTGAGCAGGGCTGCTCCTAAATATCGCCACTTGTCTCTATCTTTGTTGTTCTTTCTGTCCTAGGCTGACATTTTGTGGTTCCTGAAGCTCACCTTCTGTGTATTTTTTTTAAATCCCTATGAAGTTGTTGACTCGTTCCTCCCATCATATCTCACCTGTTCCAACAGGTAATTTTCTACCGTCGCTCTGTGGCAAATGTGTCTCAACGTTGACAGCTTGCAAGAGGTGTGGACTTCAGATTGCCAAGGCTGAGAAACTGCTTTCTGTTGGCATGGCGGCACAGGAGGATCCTAACGCTGTCACAACCCGAACTTCAAACTGAGTTTCCTTTCCCTTCCAGTTTCATTAATAGACGTCCATGGCGCAGGACGGAATTTGTAGGACTGGCTAGGGAAACTCGGGAGGATTGCAAAATCACACCTACTACACACATACAGAGAGTCCTCGACTTAACAATCACAGTAGGGATCGGAATCTCCATTGCTAAGCAAGGTGGGGTTTTTTTAGTCAGTCACGCCCAATTTTTTAAATTTTGTGGGGGGGGGGGGGGGGGGGGCAGGGCTGTTAAGCAAATCCCTGCTGTTGTTAAGTGAATCAGATGGTCATTAAGAAACTAATCAAGGAGAGAAGCAACCTAGAATTAAGGAGAAACTTCCTGACAGTTAGAACAACTAACCAGTGGAACAACCTGCCTCCAGAACCTGTGAATGCTCCATCACTGGAAGCGTTTAAGAAGAGACTGGACAGCCATTTGTCTGGAATGTTACAGGGTTTCCTGCTTGAGCAGGGGGTTGGACTAGATGACCTCCAAGGTCCCTTCCATCTGTTATCCTTTCTTCTTTCCTCCCTCTCTCCCTCCCTCCAACACTGGAAGTTTTTAAGATACTGAAGAGTCATTTGTCTGAAATGGTATAGGGTTTCCTGCCTGAGCAGGGGGTTGGACTAGATAACCTCCAAGGTCCCTTCCATCTGTTATCCTTCCTTCCTTCCTTCTTTCCTCCCTCCCTCCCTCCCTCCAACACTGGAAGTTTTTAAGATACTGAACAGTCATTTGTCTGAAATGGTATAGGGTTTCCTGCCTGAGCAGGGGGTTGGACTAGTTGACCTCCAAAGTCCCTTCAAGCTGCTTCTTCTTCTTCTTCTTCTTCTTCTTCTTCTTCTTCTTCTTCTCCTCCTCCTCCTCCTCCTCCTCCTCCTCCTCCTCCTCCTCCTCCT
>JAKJMR010000998.1:47429-58394 GCA_024449315.1 Daboia siamensis | reverse complement strand
AGATAGATAGATAGATAGATAGATAGATAGATAGATAGATAGATAGATAGACAGACAGATAGACAGATAGACAGATAGACAGATAGACAGACAGACCTCTCTAAGCGCTTTACAATCAGCCTCTTGCCCCCAACAATCAGGCTCCTCATTTTACCAACCTTGCAAGGATGAATGGCTGAGTCTGCCATGTGCCTGGTAAGATTTGAACTGTTGAACTGCTGGCAGTCAGCAGAATTAGCCTGCAATACTGCATTCTAACCACTGTGCCACCATAGTTAAGTGATGTCACATTAAGTGACGTTTTAAAGAAGAGCCTGGACAACCATTTGTCTTGAATGGTATGGGTCTCTTGCTTGGGCAGGGGGTTGGACTAGACAACCTCCAGGGTCCCTTCCAAATCAGTGAGTCTGTGTTCTGAATCACTGCGGTTAAGTGAATCACACGGTCCTTAAGCAAATTCTTCTTCCCTGATTAACTCTGCTGGTAAGAAGCCAGCTAGGACGGTCGCAAACGGCGATCTACATTCCAGTTGCCAAGCACCTGAATTTTGATCCCGTGACCGTAGGGCAGGGGTCTTCAAACTTGGCCCTTTTATGACTTATGGACTTCAACTCCCAGAATTCCTCAGCCAGGCGTGCCTGCTTGTGGACTTCAACTCCCAGAATTCCTCAGTCAGGCACACTGGCTGAGGAATTCTGGGAGTTGAAGTCCACAAGTCATAAAAGGGCCAAGTTTGAAGACCCCTGGTTTAGTCTATAGTAGATGACTATTAAGGTCCTTTCCAAACCTATGATTTTATGATTGTATGATATGTCATTGATTATTAATCCTACAAATTAAGATTAGCCCCTCTGAATGTCTTTCATTAGGAAATTAAGCTCTAAATCAGGGGTCTTCAAACTTGGCCCTTTTATGACTTGTGGACTTCAACTCCCAGAATGGCTGAGGAATTCTGGTAGTTGAAGTCCACAAGTCATAAAAGGGCCTAGTCTGAAAATCCCTGTCTTAAATCTAACAAACAAAATGGAGGCTGGCTGAGGAATTCTGGGAGTTGAAGTCCACAAGTCATAAAAGGGCCAAGTTTGAAGAGCCCTGCCATAGGGTGTGCTGCAATGGTCCATAAGTGTGAAAAACAGTTATCGGTCACTTTTTTCAGTGCCACTGTAACTTCAAACAGTCACTAAAGGAATGGTTGTAACTCAAGGACTGTCTCTATTTGCTTGACCAAAGAATCAGGAGTGGGAGGGGGAGAACCTTCAAAGCAATGTTAAAAATATTTAGGGGAAGCAAATAACATTGCTGTCTGGCCTCACACAGATAAATTGATTTTTCTTCTTCTTCTTGAATATCTCCTTTCAGAGATGAATTGCCTTACTGGTATAGGTAAAGGTAAAGGTAAAGGTTCCCCCGCACATGCGTGCTAGTTGTTTCCGACTCTAGGGGCTGGTGCTCATCTCCGTTTCCAAGCCGAAGAGCCAGCGCTTGTCCGAGGATGTCTCCATGGTCATGTGGCCAGCATGACTAGAAGCCAAAGGCACACGGAACGCTGTTACCTTCCCACCGGAGTGGTCCCTATTTTTCTACTTGCATTTTTACGTGCTTTTGAACTGCTAGGTGGGCAGAAGCTGGGACGAGTAACAGGCGCTCACTCTGTTACACGGCACTTGGGATTCGACCCGCTAAACTGCCGACCTTCTGATCGACAAGCTCAGCGTCTTACTAAGGGGTAAAATGAGTACAATGTGTGTTCTGCATTTCGGCTATCAGCTTCTTTTTTTGACTAAATACACATATGGCCAAAAAAACAAAAGGGAAACATGTAAGCTTCTGGTGGGAAGCACCTTGGATTCCATATGCTCATAAATATTATCGCGTTTCATTCCTCCAAATGCATATGGTTTCTCCAAACTAAGTATGACAGCAAAATCTTCCTTCGGAAACACTACCAAAATGTCACCCGTACGTTTTCTGGCTGTCTCCCACCACTTTCTCAATAAATGCTGAATTTCATACTGTCCATGAGAAGCTTTCCTTAGGGTCATTCACGCCTTAGTCACTTTTCAGTTGGACTATTGTAATGGGCTCTACGTGGGGCTGCCCTTGAAGAGTGTGGTCCTCAATGGAACCGCATCTACATGGAAGGAAGTGTTCAGTGGGGTGCCCCAGGGCTCTGTTCTGGGCCCAGTGCTCTTCAACATCTTCATCAACGATTTGGATGAAAGGATAGATGGGGAACTCATCAAATTTGCAGACGACACCAAGCTGGCAGGAATAGCCAACACTCCAGAAGACAGGCTTAAGATACAGGAGGATCTGGACAGACCCGAACACTGGGCACTATCTAACAAGATGTAATTCAATGGTGAAAAAAGTAAGGTTCTACATTTAGGCAGGAAAAACCAAATGTACAGGTATAGTATAGGGCAGGGGTAGGCAACCTTGGCTCTTTTATGACTCATGCATTTCAACTCCCAGAATTCCTGAGCCAGCATACGTCCATGAATCATAAAAGAGCCAAGGTTGCCTACCTCTTGTATAGGGGGTACCTTGCTCAATAGTAGTAACTGTGAGAGGAATCTCCGAGTCCTAGTGGACAATCACTTCAATATGAGCCAGCAGTGTGCTGCAGCTGCCAAAAAAGCCAACACAGTGCTAGGCTGCATTAACAGAGGGACAGAATCAAGATCATGTGAAGTATTAATACCACTTTACAAGGCCTTGGTAAGGCCACACTTGGAATACTGCAACCAGTTTTGGTCACCATGATGCAAAAAAGATGTCGAGACTCTAGAAAGGGTACAGAGAAGAGCAACAAAGATGATTAGGGGACTGGAGGCTAAAACATATAGGGAACGGTTGCTGGAATTGGGGATGTCTAGTTTAACGAAGAGAAAGGGTGACATGATAGCAGTCTTCTAATATCTCAGGGGCTGCCCCAAAAAAGAGGGAGTCAAGCTATTCTCCAAAGCCCCTGAAGGCAGGACAAGAAGCAACGGATGGAAACTAACCAAGGAGAGAAGCAACCTGGAACTAAGGAGAAACTTCCTGACAGAACAATTAACCAGTGGAAATGGTGGGTGCTCCATCACTGGAGGCTTTTAAGAACAGATGGGATAACCATTTGTCTGAAATGGTATTGGATCTCCTGCTTGAGCAGCGGCTTGGACAAGATCCCTTCCCAACTCCCTTATTCTGTTATTCTAAAAATTGTGGAAGCATATGTCGACCTAAAAGTTGCTGGAGGAAAAAAAAAAAGAGAGAGAAATACACATAAATCATCCAGGATCAATCTAGTCATTCTTTGCACAATTATCTGCTTTTGTTTTTTCAAGGATCCAAGTCTCTAAGAGACTATCATTTGGTCTTGTAGTGCGCCCCCCCCACACACACTTTTTTTAACCCCCCTGTTTTCTTCAGCTTGCACTTTTAGGAACCCGGAAATGTGCTGCTGTCAGCTAATTGATGACTCGGAATAATCGATTGGCGGGATAGCAAAAAGGGCATCTATTTCCTGCCAGCTGCAAGGCTAATAATAACCCTCTTACGCCAACTTCTGCCATTCAGTCAAATCTTGGCTGTTTCCTTCCTGCTGAAGACATGCCGTTTCAGAGCAAAGTTTGGGGCGGGGGGGCAGGAATCTGAGATTTCACGAAAGTTTCCAGCAGGGCTTTGTGGCCACAGACAGCAGTTTGGAAATAGAAACCATCAAACTACGCTGAATTGTTTCCCTAAATCTCCGTTTTTCCTACTGGCCTGCCCTGCAGAATTATAGCGTTGAGCCGGTAGGAGCCACAGGTTAACCCCTAACTAAGGTTGTCTACAGTAAGGGCTTTCAATTTGGCTGCCTCCGAGGTGAGCAACGAAAAGCAGAACCGGTTTAATTTTCAAAGTGGAAAATCACAGGTTTTGACGTCCAGCTTCAAAAGGGGCCAACTCCCAAACTACTGGTAGGTGGAGAAGGTGGGAATTACTCATTTATTCACTTACGCTCCTTTGTTGTTGCTCCAGGCGACTTGCAATTATTAAAAAAAAAAAAAAAACCTTTCTCGCCATCCCAACAATCAATGAACAGCCATTAAAACCCTGCCCTTCTTGGCTAATTATGAGGTTGTTTTGTTTTGTTTTTTAACTCCATGAAAAGCTCAATTCATGCAGTCTTCCTAAAGGTTAGCAGGGTAGAAATCATCCTGGCATTGGGAAGTAAACTTTTCCAAAGTGAGCGGTTCTTACCAAGAACACCATTCCAGACCCCTCTTTCCCCAGTCCCTCAGTGGAAGGGTATCCATAAAATCCTTCCCCAGCAAATCCTTCATGCAAGGCGACAGGCTGCACGAAGGTCCTCCTAGCTCAGGGGTCTCCAAACGTGGATGCTTTAAGACTTGTGGACGTCAACTCCCAGAATTCCCCAGCCAGCAAGCTAGAAACCAGGGGGCAGTGAGTTCTAGTCCTACTTTAGGCATAAAAGCCAGCTAGGTCACTTTGGCCAGTCATCAAGAGAGTTAGAAACCAGGGGGCAGTGAGTTCTAGTCCTGCCTTAGCCCCTGACCTTCGTTCATTCCGCCGGGACCTGAAGACCTGGCTCTTTGAGCTTTCCGGCCAGGACTGAGAATTTTAATTGTAATTTATTTTAATTGGGTTTTAATTGGAGTTTAACAGGGGTTTTATTTTATTCAAGGACTAAATTTAATTAATTTTAATTGTTCTTAACTTTTGTAATTGTATTGTTGTATTGTTATTTTAAAGGGACACGGTGGAATTTAAAATAACAATAAGGTAAAGGTAAAGGTTCCCCCGCACATGCGTGCTAGTCGTTTCTGACTAGGGGCCGGTGTTCATCTCCATTTCAAAGCCGAAGAGCCAGCGTTTGTCCGAGGATGTTTCTGTGGTCATGTGGCCGGCATGACTAGACGCCAAAGGCACACGGAACGCTGTTACCTTCCCACCGTAGTGGTCCCTATTTTTCTACTTGCATTTTTAGGTGCTTTCGAACTGCTAGGTTGGCAGAAGCTGGGACGAGTAACAGGCGCTCACTCTGCTACGCGGCACTCGGGATTCGACCCGCCAAACTGCCGACCTTCTGATCGACAAGCTCAGCGTCCTAACCCACTGAGCCACCGTGTCCCTTCATTAAACTAGACATGCCCAATTCCAGAAACCGTTCCTTATATGTTTTAGGCTACGAATCTGAAGTCTCTGAGCTTGGACTTTATGGATTTGACCTGAATTTATATTGTTTCTTTCTGGTTGGGGGTTCATAGAGATTTGATTCAGAGAAGAGACCGTAATTCCAAATCACTGTCTCGGCTCTTTGAATCAAAATCGTTGCCCAACTCTCTTGGCTGATCTGATCAAGCGCTACTGGAGCGTTTAAAATCAGTCTTCCTAAACCAGCCTGTCTAAAAAGGGCAGGCAGGCTACTCTCAAAGCAGGACTATGTTCCCCACAACGACAACAGTCCTGTGAGGTGGACTGAGAGGAAGGGATTGGCCCAAAGTGATGTGAGTGGGCCCGATTTTACCACATTTTTGTGGCACTTAAGCAAATCCTTCAGTCTTAAAGCTGCAGTTGTTAACCTCCTCCCCCGAGAACTATTCTCTGATTGCTGTCTATGGGAAGCAGACAAATTCACTCTCTGTTTCCCCATAGACAGCAACTGAATAATAAGCGCTTCTATTTTTGAAGCTTCTCCTTGTTGAAGTTGCTCTCTTGGGCAGATCAATACTTCAGTAGAAATATTTCCCTAATGCACAATTGATTTTGCTGACTAGGCCACCCTGCCTTCAGAGAAACCTGGTAGTGTGGTAGTATAATTGAGCAAAAGCGTTCTTTGCCAGCGTTAATTTGGGACCTGCGCCAACAAGATTTGCTGTTTTGTTTTGTGTGTGTGTGTGTGTGTGTTTTAAAAGGAAAAAAAAGGGAGGGAGAATTTGGCCACGGATCGACAAAGAGTATTGCTTCAACATATCAAAGAGCCCAAGAGCGAGATGCAAAGATTTGCTTGCAATCAGCAAGAGTATGCACGTGGGGGGTGGGGGTGGGGGGCTTCCAAGCTACTTAGGGCCATGAGATCTTCCCGTTTAAAAGAAGAAACTTCTCCGAAGCCCTGATCAAAAGGCGAAACTCTAGGGATGGAAATTGAGCTTAATTTGAGTGAAGGGTGTTTTTTAATTTTTTATTTTAATTCTGCTATTAGCCTTTCCCAGAATCCTATCGAATGTTCGTGGAATTCTAGGGACTGCGTGACTAAAATAATTTCCCCGTTGCATGAAATTCTCATTCTGCCTTTTTCAAGGCTTTTAGAATTTCCAGTTTGCAAGGATAAACCTTTCAATATTTCTGCCTCATGCTGTACCTTACCCTTTTAAGCAGCTGGTATCTGTCTTTCCCTTCCCCTTTCTTCTCTCTTTCTTTCTCTCTCTCCCCCACTGCAAGACCCTCACTTGACACACCCACTTGACCCACCACAAGACCCATTACAAGACCTTGAGCTGATGTGACCTTCATCTGACGTGACCCACTGACCACAGGAAGCCCTTATAAACAGAACACTAATTCTGACACCCTCTAAATTCCACTGAAGCTATTACCTAGCCTGGAGAACAAAACTCCATATCTATCTATCTATCTATCTATCTATCTATCTATCTATCTATCTATCCATCCATCCATCCATCTACCCACCCACTACTCATCCATCTGTCCATCCATCCATCCATCCATCTACCCACCCACTACTCATCCATCTGTCCATCCATCCATCTATCCATCTACCCACCACTACTCATCCACCTATCTATCTATCTATCCATCCATCCATCTACTCACCCACTACTCATCCATCCATCCATCTATCCATCTACACACCCACTACTCATCCACCCATTCATCCATCCATCCATCTATTCATCCATCCATCCATCTACCATCCACTACTCATCCATCTGTCCATCCATCCATCCCTCCATCCCTCCATCCATCCATGTATCCATCTACCCACCACTACTCATCCACCTATCCATCCATCCATTTACTCACCCACTACTCACCCATCCATCCATCCATCCATCTACTCACCCACTACTCATCCATCCATCCATCCATCCATCCATCCACTCACTACTCATCCACCCATCCATCCATCCATCTATCTATCTATCCATCCATCCATCCATCCATCCTTCCATCCATCCATCTACCCACCCACTACCGATCCATCTTATCTTGTCTTGTCTTGTCTTGCCTTACCTTACCTTACATGACTACCCATTTCAAATGTATGATTCTGGTCAACTAACAGTAATTAAAAAAAGGATAAAAACAATAAAACCAAATTACCAATAACAGCAACACTAATAATTGTTGATCACATGAGTTAATATAATCAAGAAACTGGCTCACCGTAGGGTGGAATGTAGCCTGGATTCCCAGGAGGGAGGGGCTGCATTCCAGAGGGCCAAGAGACAGAGAAGTTTAGATGGTTTGATTGGAAGAAAGAGAGCTAACTCAACACCCCCCAAGAAATTCTCAGGAGCATATCTTTAATGATGCAAGTAGTTTGTTTTAGTTTGGCAAGATTTCTTTCTATAGGTGAGGAACAGAGGAACAGGTGAGAGCCAGTTTGGTCTAGTGCAGGGGTCTCCAAACTTGACAACCATAAGACTTGTGGACTTCAACTCCCAGAATTCCTCAGCCAGCATCTGGGGGTTGAGGTCCACAAGTCTTAAAGTTCCCAACTTTCGAGAACTCTGGTCTAGTGGTTAAGGCACTAGAAAAACAAGAGACGGTGAGTTCTAGTCCCACCTTAGGCATGAAAGCTGGCTGGGCGACTTCGGGCCAGTCACCAGGAGACGGTGAGTTCTAGTTCTGCCTTAGGCACGAAAGCCGGCTGGGTGACTTTGGGCCAGTCACCAGGAGATGGTGAGTTCTAGTTCTGCCTTAGGCACGAAAGCCGGCTGGGCGACTTCGGGCCAGTCACCAGGAGACGGTGAGTTCTAGTTCTGCCTTAGGCACGAAAGCTGGCTGGGCGACTTCGGGCCAGTCACTAGGAGACGGTGAGTTCTAGTTCTGCCTTAGGCATGAAAGCTGGCTGGGCGACTTTGGGCCAGTCACCAGGAGACGGTGAGTTCTAGTTCTGCTTTAGGCACGAAAGCTGGCTGGGCGACTTCGGGCCAGTCACTAGGAGACGGTGAGTTCTAGTTCTGCCTTAGGCATGAAAGCTGGCTGGGCGACTTCGGGCCAGTCACTAGGAGACGGTGAGTTCTAGTTCTGCCTTAGGCACGAAAGCTGGCTGGGTGACTTTGGGCCAGTCACTTTTCTTTCAGCCGAAACCATCCCCCAGGCTTGTTGTGGTTGTGGGGAAAACAAGAGGAGGAAGGAACATGAGATATGTTTCTCCACCTTATATATTAAAAATAATAAAGGCAGGGTTAAAATGGAATAAAAGAAATAAACAATAAAGGAAAGGCTTACAAGTAATTCTGAGTGTCTCTCCAAGGTTTTAGAGCCTGACGCTCAAGCTACATCGTTGGGGCCCCAGAGCTGATCACAGTAAAGGTCTTTATGATCTTGGGAAAAGTCAACCGAGTCACAAAGAGTCTGGTCTGTGGCAGGAAGGACAAGCGCCTTGGTGGAGCAGTGGGCTAATGCCTCCTTAAATAACACCAGCTGCCTGCAATTAGCGCAGGTTCGAGTCCCACCAGGCTCAAGGTTGACTCAGCCTTCCATCCTTCCGAGGTAGGTAAAATGAGGACCCAGATTGTGGGGGGCAATGAGCTGACTTTGTAATAATGCCGCTGGGGGGGGGCGCAAAAGCCCTAATAAGCAGGCATATACATAGAATGAAGGCTACTGCTAAGCTTGTAAGCCGCCCTGAGTCTTCGGAGAAGGGCGGGATATAAATGGAATTAATAAATAAATAAATAAATAAAAAAAGCACCCTGAACGACATACCGGTCAGGCAGCTACACAAGATTAGCCAGCACCATGTATGTACTATGTATGTTTGTATTGGTGGTCCTCTGTGACAACTGAGCCCCAAATGTTCCTTGTTAAGCAAGGCCGTTGTTAAGTGAATGGCGCTTCCAATTTACAACCTTTTTTTGGCCACAGTTGTTAAGCAAATACAGTGTAGGACGGTGGTACCTTGCTCAATAGTAGTAACTGTGAGAGGGATCTCGGAGTCCTAGTGGACCATCCCTTAAATAGGAGCCAGCCGTGTGCTGCAGCCGCCAAAGAAGCCAACCCAGTGCTAG
This sequence comes from Daboia siamensis, assembly GCA_024449315.1. Classification (NCBI taxonomy): domain Eukaryota; kingdom Metazoa; phylum Chordata; class Lepidosauria; order Squamata; family Viperidae; genus Daboia; species Daboia siamensis. Next base: position 49,143 of record JAKJMR010000998.1, on the reverse strand, counting down.
GCTGCATCGACAGAGGGATAGAATCAGGATCACGTGAAGTGTTAATACCACTTTACAAGGCTTTGGTAAGGCCACACCTGGAATACAGCATCCAGTTTTGGTCACCACGATGTAAAAAAGATGCTAACAACAACAACAACAACAACAACAACAACAATACAGTTGGAAGGGACCTTGGAGGTCATCTAATCCAACCCCCTGCTCAAGCAGGAAACCCTATACCATTTCAGACAAATGCTTGGCAACCGACTTGTATTTATGACGTGTGAAGTGTCTCAGGGTCACGCGATCACCGTTTGGGACCTTGTGCCGAGCAAGGTCAAGGGGGAAGCCAGATTCCCTTAACAACCACATGACTAACTTCACAACTGCAGGGATTCACTGAACAATTCTGACAAGAAATGTCATCAAACGAGGCAAAGTTCACTTCAGAACTGTCGCACGTAGCAACAGAAGTTTGGGGCTCCACTGCGCTCGTACGTCGAGGACTGCCTGTACAGATAATATACAAAGAGAGAGGAAAAGGGGAGGGGGGTCCTATTTCAGATGCTGTATACAGGATACGCTGGTTAACTCGGGGTGGAGAAACGACCCAGAGGTGGCAGGAAGAGCAGCACGGAGGAAAGGAGGAGCAGCACTGTAGTGTATGCTCTTAAAGCATCCAGCAGGGGGCTGGAGAGCTCCAGGCTATAATCGCTTTTGGCGGGAAAGCCTGAATAGAGCGAGTCGTTGACAGCCCCAGGGCATGGTCAGCTCTGGCGGGAAGCCAGGGTTTAAATCCATTGGCCACCTGCACGGGCGGGAAGCCCAGGTTTGAATCTATTGGTCGCGATTCACCTGGGCTGGTATAAAGAGACGCCAGGTAACCCCTTGCTCCAGCTTCATTCCTGATCCAATAAAGAAGTACTACCCAGCTCAAGTGTCCGTCTCTCTGTGCGACCACGCAACTTTGCAAGCACAGAGAAAAGGAGGAGCAGCATGGAGAAAAGGAGGAGCAGAATAGCAAAGAGAAAAGGAATAGCACGGAGAAAAGGAGGAGCAGCACAGAGAAAAGGAGGAGCAGCAGGGAGAAAAGGAGGAGCAGCATAGAAAAAAGGAGGAGCAGCAGGGAGAAAAGGAGGAGGAGTATGGAGAAAAGGAGGAGCAGCACGGAGAAAAGGAGGAGCAGCACAGAGAAAAGGAGGAGCAGCACGGAGAAAAGGAGGAGCAGCACGGAGAAAAGGAGGAGCAGCACGGAGAAAAGGAGGAGCAGCACGGAGAAATGGAGGAGCAGAACGTAGAAAAGGAGGAGCAGCATGGAGAAAAGGAGGAGAACCATGGGGGAAAAAGGGGGAGCAGCCCGGAGGAGCTGAGGAGCGTGTGAAAGGCCAGGAGGAAGATGTGTGCCCCAAGGACTCAGAGGCTGGGCAGTGGACTTTTCTGAGTTCAAGGTTTTCTTTGGCAGCAGGAGAGCTGGGGGGAGACATTCCCCCGTCAGGGACTGAGATAAGGGAAGAGGGAACAGCCCCAGTAAATCACAGGCAGGGAGGGAGGGAAAGGCGCTGAAGACGTGGGCGAATTACGGAGGTTACGGCTCCCTTTCTTCGATATCTTATTCTGCAGATACACAGGGGGGGGAAAACATTCTGCTTTTGTAAATAAAGACATTCACTTGTGCCTAATGCCAGATCACATTACTTCGTTATGGAGCTGGCATGGTGTGGAGGGAAGGACT
>JAKJMR010000998.1:16787-27379 GCA_024449315.1 Daboia siamensis | reverse complement strand
TCTGGGAGTTGAAGTCCACAAGTCTTAAAAGTTGCTAAGTTTGAAGACCCCTGTCCCAGAAGGTGGCAATGAGGAATTACATCCATCTTGCAGTTCAGAAAATGAGGTGGAGGCGCCCATGAAATTACCAAGAGTTAATCTTGAACTTGAGGGAAACTTTACCTGCTACGAAGAACTCCTAAAGCAGCGTTCCTCAACCTTGGCAAACTTTAAGACTTATGGACTTCAACTCCCAGAATTCCCTAGCCAGCCATGCTAGAGATTGAAGTCCGACATCTTACAGTTATGACCTTTATTATTCATTTTTTAAAAGACCAGTCACAAGTGGATAGAGGCTGCCACCCGCTATATTTTATAGCAAAAGAACTCAGTCGTCTTGGTAAGAATGCACAGGGCATATGTCCCTGTGTTTCACGATGCCGCTCTTGGCTCTGAAATTGCATACACCAATGCAAACTTTAGAACAGGTCTCCTCAAACTTGGCCCTTTTATGACTTGTGGACTTCGACTCCCAGGGGAGGAATTCTGGGAGTCAAAATCCACAAGTCATAAAAGGGCCAGGTTTGAAGAGCCCTGCTTTAGAGAAAAGGTTGCAAATAATTTACTTGGGAGAAACAGTGCAAAAATGTTTTGAAATCTTTGGAGATAACAATGTTTGCGTGGTGTTTGTGTCTAAACTGCACACCGCAGTGGAATTAGGACTGTGGAGGGAGTGTGTCAGGACTTCAGAATGGGACCTAGGTACCTTTTGCGGTGCTCTGTTGTAACTGAAGGGTTGCTAAGCAACGGGTTGTAAATTGAGGACTACCTGTAAATGGTTTTGAACATTAGTAGTGCTATCCCAATCCAGTGTAAATCCCTTCCCACAGTTACTCTGATATATTATAGTCAGTGGGAGGGGCTATTCTAGTATTTTGAAAAGTGTTATGAGGACTAGGAGATCAGGTGAAGCAATAGCAGGGCGATTCATGTAAGGGGCTAAGCTTGGTTAAATTTAAACTGGGATTACAGTCTGGGGCCTTAATCCCTAGATCAAACTGGCAATCCCTGGCTGTGTAAACAGAGACATAGACGTGAAGTATCAGCACCACTTTATAAAAACTTAGTAAGGTCGCACCCGGAGTACTGCATCCAGTTTTGGTCACCACATGGCAAAAAAAGTTGTTGAGCCTTTGGCAAAAGTGCAGAGAAGAGCCGCTAAGATGATTAATATCATCAGAGAAGAGCCGCTAGGATGATTAATATCATTAATATGAACGGTTGCAGGATATGGGTATGGCTAGTCTAGTCAAGAAGACATGATAGCAGTATTCCAGTATTTGAGGGGCTGCCACAGAGAAGAAGGGGAGTGGGTCAACTTATTGGCTCAGTAGGTGGGTTTGGCTAGTCTAAAGAAAATAAGAAATAGGGGAGACATGATAGTAGTGTCCCAGGATCTGAGGGGCTGCCACAAGAAAGAGGGGGCTAGGTTGTTCACCAGAGTACCAGAAACCAAGACAAGAAGCAACGGATGGAAAATAATCAAGGAGAGAAGCAACCTGGAATTCAGGAGAAACTTCCTAACAGTGAGGACAATTAACCAGTGGAACAACCTGCCTCCAGAAATTGTGGATGCTCCAACACTGGAAGTTTTTAAGAAGAGTCTGGCCAGCCACTTGTCTGAAGTGGTATAGGGTCTCCTGCTTGAGCAGGGGGTTGGACTAGAAGACCTCCAAGGTCCCTTCCAGCTCTATTCTGATTGTTTGATTGCTTGGGAGTGAAAATCACCCAGTTTGGTTATTCAGCCACCAACGGAAATTTTAAGGAAGGCTTTGTCCCTGTTCTGAAACGATCAAAGGAAAGGAGCAATTCCTTACAGTAGAGGAAAACCTGGATCAGTTTTTTGCCTGAGGCTGGGGGGATGGGTGGAAAAATAAATGACATAAAAGCCTTTTGAAAGCCAACGCTGATTTGCCGAAAAACCAACCCAAGATGAGTCTATAATGAAGCAATGCTGCCAAGGTTGCTATTCAATTTGAAGAGAGCACACACCTTTCTCCATTTCTGACTGGCTCGAAAATGGGACCTTAAAGCTTGTTTACACCGGAGGGCAACCTGCAGCAGTGGTTGGAAGAGATAAAATTGCTTTCAGAATTAATTAGGCTGATTTTTTTGGGGGGGGGGGGAAATAGTATTTTGTTCTGGAAAAGGCCGCAGGATTATAATTTATAATGTAAAAGAAACAGAGGGGTAGGGAGAGAGGGTTTACATACATACATACATATATATATATATGTCAAATGCTTGTTAACTCTTTTTAGATTACCTTGCTAGGCTCCAAACATGGGACAAATCTTTATTTCCTGTTTCAGCCTAACCGAAGGCCATCGACAGGCAGTAGTCACACTGGTGACAGCTCATATTTGTGTAAATTGGTTTTTGCTAACAAAGAATTAAAGGGAGACTGATATGTGGCCTAGAGGTGAAAACAACTGCCTAATGTGCAATCAGCCCAGGTTCGAATCTCAGAAGGATATGGCTGACTGACAAAAACAAATAAGTTTGAAATGCATATCAGTCTCCCTTTAATTCTTTGTTAGCAAAACCAATTTACATATATATATATGTATATATATAAAGGGCCAAGTTTGAAGAGCCTTGTTCAGAGTTCCAACAGCACTGAAAAAAGTGACCTAGGACCATTTTTCACACTTAACGACCTTTGGAGCATCGCCATGGTCAGTTGATCAAAATTCACACCCTTTCAACGGACTCATATTTAAGATGGTTGCGCTGTCCTGGGGTCACGCGATCCCCTTCTGCAGCCTTCTGACAAGCCAATGGGGAAGCCAGATTCACTTAACCATGTTACTAACTTACCAACTGCAGTGATTCACTTAACAACTGTGGCAAGAAAGGTCTTAAAATGGGGGCAAAACTCACTTCACAAATGTCTCACTTAACAACAGAAGTTTGGGGGTCCATTGTGATCATAAGTCGAGGACTATCTGTACTTACTTAGTACAGGGGTCTTCAAACTTGGCCCTTTTATGACTTGTGGACTACAACTCCCAGAATTCCTCAGCCAGGCATGCTGTATGAGAAATTCTGGGAGTTGAAGTCCACAAGTTATAGAACGGCCAAGTTTGAAGACCCCTGATTTAAAGACTCTTCAAAGTTAGAATAGCATTGAAAAAAGTGACTTACAACTGGTCCTCACACATATGACCATTGCAGCAACCCCAAGGTCACATGATCAGTTGCAGTGTCCCAGGATCATGTGATCACTATTTGCAACCTTTCCAGCTGATTCCGGACAAGCCAAATCAATGGGGGAAAATGAATCTGCCTGATGACTGCCAGATTCACTTAATAACTGAAATGATTTGCTTAACAACCACAGCAAAGAGGTCATATAATTGGGCACAATTCACCTAACAACGGCCTTAATTAGCCATGGAAATCTGGGCCCCAGTTGTAGCCGTTAAGTCGAGGACTACGTGTGTACGAATACTGTAATGCAGAGATTACCATTAATCTCTCAATATCTATTAATATATTCTTTTTAAGAATAATTTGCCTTAGCCCCACAACTGGAATTGTTTACAAACCTCTCCAGGGGCATGCAAGTAATACCTCTGATTATGCTTTTCCCCTTTTTTCCATTATTCAGAGAATAATTACGCCGAGGTTGCCAAAAAGGAATCAAAGCTTGGCTTTCCGACGTCTTGGGTTGAGTTCCACCTCCCCCTGAAGCATTCCAGAAAAGATGAATAGAATTGTACAGTTGGAAGGGGCCACTGAAACCACTTAATCCCATTCTGGAGTGTGACCTTCTCCCAGCCAATCGGTTACCTGGAAAATCTGCAAATTTCCTTCTGCACATTGCAACTTTAATTGGAAGCTGTGGGAGAATTTTGGTTCTACTTCCAACCTCAATTGCTGTTGGATACGTCATGACTGTCCACCAGAATAAAGGAGGGATCACTTGGTGTCCTACTTGTAGAATAACAGAGTTGGAAGGGACTATAAAAGGTAAAGGTAAAGGTAAAGGTTCCCCCGCACACGCGTGCTAGTCATTTCCGACTGTAGGTGCTCATCTCCGTTTCAAAGCCGAAGAGCCAGCACTTGTCCGAGGATGTCTCCGTGGTCATGTGGTCGGCATGACTAGACGCCAAAGGCGCATGGAGCGCTGTTCCCTTCCCACCGTAGTGGTCCCTATTTTTCTACTTGCATTTTTACGTGCTTTCGAACTGCTAGGTTGGCAGAAGCTTGGACGAGTAACAGGTGCTCACTCTGCTACGCGGCACTCAGGATTCGATCCGCCAAACTGCCAACCTTCTGATCGACAAGCTCAGCGTCCTAACCCACTGAGTCTGCTAGTCCCTGCTCAAGCAGGAGACCCCTATACCAGTGGTGGCGAACCTATGGCACGCATGCCAGAGGCGGCATTCAGAGCCCTCTCTGTTGGCACGCGCGCCACCTCCATGAGCAGCAGGTCAATCAGGCTGCCACCGCCGCCCAGAACAGGAGCACCGCCCATCGCAAAGGAGGTGAAGCAGCCGAATAGCAAGCTGGAGTAGAGGTCACCAACCATTGTCGATTGGTGGATTGGAAGAAAAGGGAGGGGGAAGCATTTTGCATGTGTGCATGCACGTACAGGGCCGTGAGCATGCACATGCTGAAAATGGGGCGGGGCTAGTGCCTGCATGATACTCACTAGCCCTGTCCTGTTCTTGTGTGGCGCAGCGCCTTGTATCTGCACCCCATGGTGCGGCGGTGGCCATTTTTGTGCCTTGCAGCACGGTGGCCCATTTTTGCACCCCCGGGTTTTGCGTGCCAGAGGTGGCACTCAGAGGTGCCTCCCTGCCCCGCCCCCTGCCCCGAGGACATTACAATGCTGATTTTGGGTTGCAGTTTGGGCACTTGGTGTCTAAAAGTTTTGCCATCACTGCCCTATACCATTTCAGACAAATGGTTGTCCAATTTCTTCTTCCAGTGTTGAAGCACCCATAAGTTCTGGAGGTAGGTTGTTCCACTGATTAATTGTTCTCCTTGTCAGGAAATTTCTCCTTAGTTTTAGGTTGCTTCTCTCCTTGGTTAGTTTCCATCCGTTGCTTCTTGTCCTGCCTTCGGGCGCTTTGGAGATTAGCTTGACTCCCTTTTCTTTGGGGCAGCCCCTGAGATATTGGAACACTGCTATCATGTCACCTCTCATCCTTCTCTTCATTAAACTACACATACCCAATTCCAGCAGCTGTTCCTTGTATGTTTGAGCCTCCAGTCCCCTGATCATCTTTGTTGCTCTTCTCTGCCCTCTTTCCAAAGTCTCAACATCTTTTTTTACATCGTGGTGATCAAAACTGGATGCAATATTCCAAGTGTGGCCTTACCAAGGCCTTGTAAAGTGGTATTAACACTTCATGTGATCTTGTTTCTATCCCTCTATCAATGTATATAATACATAGCCATTTGTCTGAAATGGTATAAGGTTTCCTGCCTGAGCAGGGGGTTGGACTAGATGACCTCCAAGGTCCCTTCCAACTTTATTATTATTATTATTATTATAGATAGTCCTCAATCTACAACCGCAATTAGGACCAGAGTTCCATTGCTAAGCAAGACAATTAAATGTGTCATTTTATTTATTTTCTCGCCATGGATGTTAAGTGAATCACTGCAGTTGTTATGTAAATAATGCAGTTGTAAAGCAAATTCACCTTCTACCGGGGTCTCTGCTTGTCAGGAAGCTGGTTAGGAAAGTCGCAAATGGCGATTACATGACCCCGTCAGATATCCATGCTTGTTGCCAAACGCCCATGGGCATACTGTGATGGTTGTATGTGCAAGAACTGGTTATAAGTCACTTTTTTCAAATCCCAGAATTCCTGAGCCAGCATGGCTCAGCTTGGAAACTTCTCCCTTTCCCCTCAGCATGGCTGTCTCAAGAATTCTGGGAGTTGAAGTCCATGAGTCAAAAAAGACCCAAGGTGGCCTACCCTTGGCTTAGACCAGGCAAAATCCCCCAAGCCCAGTAGGGAATTTCTGGAAGCCCAGCATTCAGACAAATCGGCCATCAATAGACACATAGAGATAAACTCCATTTACACACCATTCAAAAGAGAGAATAAAAAAGGCTAAGAAGGAAACAAAAAGACCAGAACGCACCCTCACCATTAACAAACACACAGATAAACAGGGATTAACTCCAGGCAATCAATCTAGCAGAAAACAATACCCTAACCAAGAATCTAGCCTCACCAACACTGCCAGGGAAAGATGCTCTATATCAGACATGTCAAACACAAGGCCCGGGGGCCGGATATGGCCTGCGAAGTGGTTTCATGTGCCCTGCGAAGCCATCCTGGAAACAGTGAGGGAACGGCCCCCACTGCCTTGGCCCTGGCCCAGAGACCCTCCTTCTGCCAGAGACCCCCAGATCTGTGCCACTCCTGCCCACGCCCTCATAGGCACCCTTGATGCGAACGATGTAGAGCTGGCCACGCCCACCCAGTAGGCCATTCGCACTCTAGCCACGCCCACCCAGTAGGCCACACCCACCCTGGCCATACCCACCCAGCCCCCTGAGGGCAACCGCAATGCTGATGCGGCCCTCAATGAAATTGAGTTTGACACCCCTGCTCTGTATAAACCAAGAGGCAACCCCTCTCCCTTCTAGCAATGATGATGTTCCCTAGTTGGGTAATGAAATGTCTGCAAGAAAACAACCAAGCTCAGAGATCACCAAGGACTCCACAGCTCTCTTCCTCCTCCTCCTCCTCCTCCCTGCAAATGCCATTCCTTTTAGCAATGATGTTATTCCCTAGTTGGGTAATGAAATGTCTGCAAGAAAACAACCAATTCAGATAGCACCAAGGACTCCACCTCCTCCTCCTCCTCCTCTTCCTCCTCCTCCTCCTCCTTGCAAATGCCACTCCCTTCTAGCAATGATGATGCTGGTTCATGAAATGTCTGCAAGAAAACAACCTAGGTCAGAGAGCAACAGGGACCCCCCCCCCAGTGCAACCCCGCGATAAGAGATTCTCTTCTATTGGACACCCTACTTTTAAATGAAACTGGCAACGTCTGGCACCTACTTAATTGCAGCTATCAAAAAGAAAAATGAAACGATGCTCGCAGGGAGAAAAAAAAAGCTTTGCCGTTAATCAGCAAGAGAGATCTAAAGCAATTTAAAATGTAGGGGCGAGCTTTTGTTCTGTCTAGATTAGAACAAAGCTATTAGAATAATTTCCCCTTCATTTATCAGGGAAGAACGGCTATATTTCCCCCCTGGGGTCAGATCTCACCTGCTGGTAGGCAGCGTTGCCTAAATTGGTTTAAGCAAAGCTATGCCGTTTATCAAAAATGGATATGTGGCCCTTTGCACCAGTTTTCTCCCGTGAGTTTCCGGGAAGCCAACTGCATTAAGAGTGAGATTTCTTTACTTCATTCTTGCCTCTGGCTTCCATTCTCTTCTTCTATGTTATACTTATTTAGACTCCCTCTGATGGAGTCAGGACGGGGACCGTGAACCTTCCTAATTGATCTTTTGAACCTTTGATCTCTCGGTGGCTTTCTTCGATCCTTTGATCTCTTAGTGCAGGGGGTAGGCAATTTTGGCTCTTTTATGACTTGTGGACTTCAACTCCCAGAATTCCTGAGCCAGCATGGCTCAACTTGGAAACTCTCCCTTTCCCCTCAGCATGGCTGGCTCAGGAATTCTGGGAGTTGTAGTCCACGGCTCATAAAAGAGCCAAGGTTGCCTACCCTTGTCTTAGTGGCTTTCAATGCCATTTGACCACGGTATCGTTTGGTCTGCCAGTGGAGATGAGGAACGGGGACATGTTTTGTGGTAGTCGTCTTCCTTCGTGGTGGTTGCTGTAGGTGCCAACAAGGAGAAGACAGCAAGTCTGTGGCCTCTGGTGTGCAAGCTGTCTCAGCATTTGACACTCTTGTTCCTACTGATAAATATCTGATTGGAGCTGGGCGGTCACCTTCCCGTTTTGGGCTAAGTCTTATCAAAATGCAGATTGGGGTCTCCAACCTCGGCAACTTAAACATCTGTGGACTTCAATTCCCAGAATTCCCCAGCATGCCATGCTGGCTGGGGAATTCTGGGGGTTGAAGTTCACAGATCTTAAAGTTGCCGAGGTTGGAGACCCTTGATGTATATCACGGGTGTCAAACTCGCCACGTCACGTCACGTGACGCAACGTATCACGACTCTTTTTGCATTGCCGGCGATGGGGTGGGCGTGGCTTCGGTATGATGAAACCGGCCCGCGGGCCGGCAGTTTGACACCCCTGATATATATGATACCCACATACCTATCGAGGGTACCGTCAATGTCTTATGCTAGTGTCAAGAGGTGTGGGGAACTGGAGGGGGGGGGGAGAATAGGCTGAAGCTCACCCCAACAAGATCAGGTCGCTGTGGGATGAAACATCTTCCCTGTTCCATCTTTAATCCTGAATGGAATTGTGTCAAGGTAATGACTTAGAAGCTAACCAGATGATGTAAGGTGTAAGGATGGAAATGACTCAGCAGGGTCTGTGTCTCTTTAAGAGCCTTTGTATAAAAGGGAAGGCTCCGCAGGTGTGTTCTCTCTCTTCCGTTTTCCTGCTGTAACTGTTGTGTGTGAGATCCTGCTGTATTAGCATGTGTATGTATATTGTTCCTGGTGTATGATATTGTAGATAATGTAAGATATAAACCACCATTTAATATAGACCCCCTGTTTACTGTGTTTACTCCTGGGTTATCTCTGGTAATAAGACTGTGCGTGCTCTGACAAATTCCACTTCTCCCTTTGGGTCTACTGCCCAATTTGGGTCTATTGGGACTCACAGTTCTTGCTCAAGGAATAGGTGGCAGCTACTGCTAAGGCGGACATGTCAAACTCGCGACGTGACGTGATGCTGCGCAACATATCGGGATGGTTTTACCATTGCCGGCAATGGGGTGGGCGCGGCTTCCACATGACGCATCTGGCCTGCAGGCTGGCAGTGTGACACCCCTGTGCTAAGATCTTCACACCCAAATCCATTTTGTACACCGACGGAACCCTCACTTCAAACAGGGTGGCCTTCCGCCAACCAGTCACCCTTTGATCTGGAACACCGCAATGCCCTCTACACAAGGTTCCTTTTTGCAATCCCCTTGGAAGAATCAGCCAGATCCAGGATGTGGTGGCACAAGCAATTTGTGCCTTTGCTTCGTGAGCTGCACCGATCGCTGATATATTTCCAAGTGCCATTAATGGTGCTGGTTATCACCTGTAAAGCCCTTGCTGGCGTAAGGCCCGGTTATCTAAGGAAATGTTCAACGTTCTGTCATTCCTGCACATCCAGTCCTTGTTCCTGACATTAATTAAATGGGTTTGAACTACACTGCGTGCCTCGGCCCGCAAGGGCCTCAGCAGGAAAACAGCAATGTGTTGATGCTTGCAGATGGTTTGGCTGACCACTAGTTTCCATTTGGTTTTGGTGGGGGGGGGGGGCACCTCTCAACTGGGTCCATCTGGAAAACTCGTGCAGGCCGTGAGCAATTAGCCAAGGGTGGGAAGACACGTTTTCCTACCCTGAGCCTGCTGGGCCCAGTTTCACATCTTTCCCCCCTCCTGAAAGGCAGTGTTTTCCAGCAGTTTGTCTGTCTGTCTTCATGTTGTTCCTGTTCCAATTAATTTCAGGGCTTCTTGAAGGGATTGTCTATAATTTTTATAATTTTAGTTTTTTATAATTTTATTTGTATACCGCCCTTCTCCCGAAGGACTCAGGGCGGTGAACAGGGCAAACATATAAAAAATACAAAAATACAAAAGTTAAAAAGAATTAAACATTAATGCCCAAGCTAAGAACAATAAATCCCAACCCATCCCCCATCAGGCCAAGCCGGCTTGTTCAAATAAATGTGTCTTCAGATCGCGTCGGAAGGAGCAAAGGTCGGGTGGTCTATCTTCTTCCATCATTGGTGTCTGCCTTCCATGGCCATTTGGGCCTGTGCTACCTGGCTATCTCCTTCCTTCCTTCCTTCCCCTTCCTTCCTTCCCCTTCCTTCCTTCCTTCCTTCCTTCCTTCCTGATCCCCTTCTTTCTTCCTGTTTCCTGTTTCCTTCATCTTTCTTACTCCTCTCCCAGCCCAGAGCCATAACCCACCCAACCCAACAACACCCAGCTGCTTGTAGCTCAGGTAATAAGAAGACTGAACACTATGGCTGTTTTTTTAAATGATGGTTTAGTATTTAAAAAGTGAATGAATTTCCTTCCTTCCTTCCAATCCAACCAGATCAACCTTTCTTCCTCATCAAGATCTGCCTTCCTTCCTTCCTCATTACGATTGACCTTCCTTCCTTCCTCCCTCCCTCCCTCCCTCCCTCCCTCCCTCCCCTCCTCTCCCCCATCCCAAAATCTTTCTTTTTATGTTTCTTTCCTTCTTGCCTGTCTGCCTGCCTACCTTCTACCAATTTTTCCTTCTAGAAGGACTATAAAATTGTGGTGTGTTACACAAACACATACTGCCGGTGCTCCAATGTCAGGGACAGAAGGAGTCAGTGCATACCAAAAAAAAAAAGGAAGGAAGGAAGGAAGGAAGGAAGGAAGGAAGGAAGGAAGGAAG
>JAKJMR010000998.1:5036-16777 GCA_024449315.1 Daboia siamensis | reverse complement strand
AAGGAAGGAAGGAAGGAAGGAAGGAAGGAAGGAAGGAAGGAAGGAAGGAAGGAAGGAAAACAAACGGGGCCATGGAAAGGAAAATGCTTTACCAGCATGAGTTGAAAGGCTGAATTTGCAGAAGAATCCAGCAATCCAGTGCCATGGTAACTATCGTCCCGCCAGAACCACTAGGCCAGGGGTAGGCAACCTTGGCTCTTTTAGGACTCATGGACTTCAACTCCCAGAATTCCTGAGCCAGCCATGCTGAGGGGAAAGGGAGAGGCTTCCAAGCTGAGCCATGATGGCTCAGGAATTCTGGGAGCTGAAATCCATAAGACATGAAGGGGCCATAGTTCCCCCATGCAGGCTCAGGAATTCTGGGAGTTGAAGTCTACAAGTCATAAAAGGGCCAAGTTTGAAGACCCCTGAGCTAAGACCTAGCTACAACTTCCTACAAGCCTTCTGGGATACCCTTGTAAGCCTCAAAAGATGGTTAAAATCCAGCAAGCGATGGGACAGGATAGCGCCGTGTGGTCCCTCAGGTTTGGCTTCGCCAAAAGAAGCACCACTGTAATGTATTGGGCTTTTGTATATGTTGTAAGTGTTTGCTCTTGTTGCAACTGCTTGCTAATTGCTTGCATTCAATCGCTAAGTGCTAGTTCACATGTATGTTGTAAAGGCTGCTAGCCGGCCCAGACTGGCTGTCTCCAGCCGGCTAAGTAGGTCTTTGGGTGGGAAACCTATGCTTCAAACCTATTGGTCACCACCTATCGGCCAACCGTATAAATACCTGCGCAGCAGCTCCTATCTTGCTTCTGTTCTATTTGACCTTCAATAAAGCATGTTGCTGTTTTGAACCTTCCGTCTCGCTCAAAGCCTGCAAAGCAGCGGCTACACAACAACCATATTTCTTTGAATGGATTTAGAGTTTCCACACACGCCTGTCACATCATTTTCCTTGGAGAAACAGCAGGCCTGCAAATCTTTTTGCCGATTCTCCGCTTTCCCCTTTTCTCAGAAACCAGGGAGACAAAGCGCGGCTTGTTTATTGATCGTCCAGATTTTTAACACATTGGCTGAAAAGTTCCAGGCTTCCTGCCAAGACCAAGCAAATAATAATGACTATGAATGTCACTGGTTTCAGAAGAGAACAAATGAACTCTCCGAGGTACGGCGCTTGCAGTCCTAAGGAAAGAGCTCAGCTCATTACCAGCAATGCTGAAACCTCCTCTCAACGGTGTTGAGTTCTTTCTCCCCCCCCCACCCCTTCTTTCCATCCCTTCAGTTTTAAGGGCTGAATGGGATACTTGGCTGCTGGCTTGCTTGTGGTGTTCAAAACCCCAGCGCCAGAAGAAAAGCTTCCATCTCCCACCCCTGCTGCCTTTCCATAACTCTTTGGTTTTGCTTGTTCCACACGCCGTTCCCATCATTAGGGGTGGAAATCAGATTTATTCCCCAAATCGCACTTCATTTCTTGGATGCTTAAGCACGTAAAAATGCAAGTAGAAAAATAGGGACCACTCCGGTGGGAAGGGAACAGCGTTCCGTGCGCCTTTGGAGTCCAGTCATGCCGGCCACATGACCACGGAAGACGTCCTCGGACAAGCGCTGGCTCTTCGGCTTTGAAACGGAGATGAGCACCGGCCCCTAGAGTCGGAAACGACTAGCACGCATGTGCGGGGGAACCTTTACCTTTATCTTTTACATGTTGAGGGTGGGGGGCAGATGGAGAGACCAAGGCAGTTCCGCACCAAGCTTGAGGATGAGGAGCTGAGAAGCACGGTGCTAACTCAAAGACCTAAAGGAGAGAGACTCGTTCTCAATAAAGAGAATATTTGTAGCTCAGTGTTGAAAAGCACCAACGATGTTACCTAGTTTGGGTAACGAAATATCTGCAAGAAAACAACCAAGCTCAGAGAGCAACAAGGACTCCTCTTGTCAGGAATCAAATGTGGAAACCAATGAAGAGTAAAATTGGGGAAAATGCTCACCATACTAGACCCACCAGCCCCTAAACCATGGGTAGGCAACCTTGGCTCTTTTATGACTTGTGGACCTCCACTCCCAGAATTCCTGAGCCAGCATGGGGGAACTATGGCCCCCCTCATGACTCGTGGACTTCAACTCCCAGAATTCCTGAGCCAGCATGGCTCAGCTTGGAAACCTCTCCCTTTCTCCTCAGCATGGCTAGCTCAGGAATTCTGGGAGTTGAAGTCCACGAGCCATAAAAGAGCCAAGGTTCCCCACCCCTGCCCTAAACAAACCTACTTGATCGGTTCAACAAGTAGTAGTAGTACAGCAGCAATAGATACTTGGATAGCAACAAGTTGGGTTGGACTACTGTCAACTGCCCAGACTGTAGTACTTCTCAACTCTTGCAATGTTGAGGTGTCTGGACTTCAGTTCCCAGATTTCCACATCCAGCCTAGCCATGAGTGAAGATTCTGGGAGCTTGGTTCATCCTGGCCAAGGCAAACGGTTATATTTCCACTTTTCTTTAGTAATAGTTTCTACCTCTTCCAAGAATGATCCTCTAATTTCCTTGACCCTGGACATCTATAATACCTCAACTCACTGTCTTCTCTCGGTTTCCCCAAGCTTAATAATGTTTTTTCGTCTATCACCAACTCACACAATATGTCCCCTATTAGCTTCTGGCTGCTGATTGTTACCTCATGGGAACAATCCGTTTTTATTTCATTTTTATTTATGATTAAATTGACTGTCCTTACGATCAATACTATTCTTAGTAACCATCTGTCTATCCGTGTCTTCTCTCAAGCATTCTTTCTCGGTGACAAACTTATGAGGGAGACCTTATGTCCGCAGGAAGCCACCGTTCTCCAGATAGTCGGGTGTGAATCTCTCTTATTGAGGTGTGGTCCTAGGGCGCAGTTGGGCTTGCTGCTGGTGTACGTTTCGCCTAGTCGCGCAGCAGCAGCCCTGCCTGAGCTGCTCGATATCCTCTCAGGATTGGTGATTGAGTTCCCCAAGCTTATAGTTTTGGGGGACTTCAATCTACCATCCCTGGGAGGATCGTCTGAGTTGGCCCGGGAGTTCATGGCTTCCATGACAGCCATGGACCTGACGCAAGTAATTTATGGACCGACTCATGTGGGAGGTCACACCCTTGACTTGGTTTTCTTATCTGGACAGTGGTTAGATGATCTTGGTGGGGGCTCTCCAATTGTTATGCCCCTGTCATGGACCGATCATCATTTCCTGCGGCTGGTCTTCCATTTTGCCGCTCCCCGCCGTGGGTGTGCGGAGCCGATTAGATGGTTCCGTCCCAGGCGCTTAATGGACCCTGATAGGTTCCAGACAGCGCTGGTATCCCCACCTGCCTCCGTTGCTCACAACTCGGTGGATGCCTTAGTGGAAGCCTGGGAAAGGGCAGCCACTGAGGCACTTGACCGAGTTGTACCCTTGCGGCCCCTGACCCGGTGCAGATCCCAGCGAGCTCCATGGTTTTCCATGGAGCTTCGGGAGATGAAGCGTCGGAGACGGGGCCTAGAGAGCTGTTGGAGGGCCACCCGATCCGAATCCGACCGATTGCGACTAAGAACCTTCATTAGGTCTTATCTCGCTGCGATAAGGGTTGCGAGGTTTAATCACTTCGCTACCCTTATCGCGTCCGCAGATAACCGCCCAGCCGCCCTGTTTAGGGTGACCCGCTCCCTCCTTAATCAGGGGGTGAGGGAGGATCCCTTGCAGGGTCGTGCTGAGGAGTTTAGCCAACATCTGTCGGACAAAATCGCTCAGATTCGGACCGGTTTGGACTCTGACTGGGCAGAGTCTGACGAACAGGACACGAGTGATCTTGTCAATGTTGTCTGGGATGAGTTTGATCCTGTGACTCCGAAGGAAGTGGACAGGATCATGGGGAGGCTGAGTTCCACCACATGTTTATTGGACCCGTGCCCTTCCTGGCTGGTTTATGCAGTTCGGGAGGGGACACGAGGCTGGCTCCAGGCGGTTATATCTGCCTCTTTGAGTGAGGGTAGTTTCCCCGCCGTCTTGAAGGAGGCGGTGGTGAGACCTCTCCTCAAGAAGCCTGCCTTGGACCCAGCTGTGTTGAATAACTTCCGTCCTGTCTCCAACCTTCGCTTTCTTGCGAAGGTTGTTGAGAGTGTGGTGGCGCATCAGCTCCCCCTGGTTCTGGATGAAGCGGATTATCTAGACCCGTACCAATCGGGTTTCAGGCCCGGGTACAGCACGGAGACGGCATTGGTCGCTCTGGTGAATGATCTCTGGAGGGCCCGGGACAGGGGATTTTCCTCTGTTCTAGTCCTATTAGACCTCTCAGCGGCTTTCGATACCATCGACCATGGTATCTTGCTGCGGCGTCTCAGGGGATTGGGAGTGGGAGGCACAGTTTTACAGTGGTTCTCCTCCTATCTCCTGGGACGCTCGCAGTCAGTGTTGGCAGGGGGGCAAAGGTCGACCTCGAGACCTCTCGCTTGTGGAGTTCCTCAGGGGTCGGTCCTTTCGCCTCTCCTGTTCAACATCTATATGAAGCCACTGGGTGAGATCATTCGTGGTTTTGGAGTTGGGTATCATCAATATGCTGATGATACCCAGCTTTTTATTTCGACCCCAAACCACCCCAGTGATGCCCTCGACGTGATGTCCCGTTGCCTGGAAGCGGTTCGGGTCTGGATGGGGAGGAATAGGCTTCAGCTCAACACCGACAAGACTGAGTGGCTGTGCGTATTGGCATCTCGGGATAATCAGATTATTCCATCTCTTTCCATGGGGGGTGAATTATTACCCCCTGTAGATAGGGCTCGCAACTTGGGAGTCCTCCTAGATTCACAGCTTACCCTGGAAGATCATATAACTACTGTGACTAGGGGGGCCTTCGCTCAGGTTCGCCTGGTGCGCCAGTTGCGGCCCTATCTAGACCGGGATGCCTTGCGTACGGTCACTCATGCGCTCGTGACCTCTCGTCTAGACTACTGCAACGCTCTCTACATGGGGCTCCCCTTGAGGACCACTCGGAGGCTCCAACTGGTACAGAATGCAGCCGCGAGAGTCGTGTTGGGAGTTTCCCGATACTCCCATGTTACACCTCTGCTCCGTGAGCTGCATTGGCTTCCAGTTGTCTTCCGAGTGAGATTCAAGGTTTTGGTTATGGTTTTTAAGGCCCTGCATGGCATGGGTCCGGAGTACCTTAGGGATCACCTGCTGCCGGCATCGACTTCCCTCCGCCCTGTGCGTTCCCACAGAGAGGGCCTCCTCAGGGTGCCACCGGTCAGAGAGTGTCGTCTGGTGGCCCCCAGGGGGAGGTCCTTCTCTGTGGGCACTCCGGATTTGTGGAATCAACTGCCGGTTGAGCTCCGGACGGCTCCCGACCTTCGCTCCTTCCGACGCGATCTGAAGACCTACCTGTTTGAACAAGCCGGCCTGGCCTGATGGGTGATGGGTTGGGATTTTTTAATATAGTTTTAATCTATTTTAAATTTATTGTTGTTAGTTTTGGGCATCTGTTTAATCCTTTTTAATCTTTGTATTCTTGTATTTTATTAATTGCCCTGTTCACCGCCCTGAGTCCTTCGGGAGAAGGGCGGTATATAAATATAAATATTATTATTATTATTATTATTATTATTATTATTATTATTTCATACCTGTACAAGTTAAGGTTAAAGCCTCAACTTGCCTTTGGCCATTATGCACAATTTTATTTATTTATTTGTAAAATGTATTAGACGCTCATCTTGCCACACGGTAACTCTGGGCTGCCAGAGCACACACAGTCCTATCGCTTGCAACGAGCCAGGAGCAGACACGGCAAATGGTGGTTTGTAACAAATGGTGGCTTATCTATAATATCTACAATGCTATATATATAGAACAGGGGTCTTCAAACTTGGCTCTTTTATGACTTGTGGACTTCAACTCCCAGAATTCCTCAGCCAGGCACGCTGGGAATTCTGGGAGTTGAAGTCCACAAGTCATAAAAGGGCCAAGTTTGAAGACCCCTGGTATAGAAGTATCACTAGGAACAATATACATACACGTGCTACAAGCAGAATTCAACAAAGAGCAAATACAGCAGGAAAGGACAAAGGAAAAAGG
This sequence comes from Daboia siamensis, assembly GCA_024449315.1. Taxonomy (NCBI): domain Eukaryota; kingdom Metazoa; phylum Chordata; class Lepidosauria; order Squamata; family Viperidae; genus Daboia; species Daboia siamensis. The sequence continues at coordinate 10,714 of JAKJMR010000998.1, read as the reverse complement.
AAACACAAACACAAACACACACACACACACACACACACAAACGGAGAGCCTCCCCTTTTTTACACAGGTTCTTAAAGAGATAACAGCCAAAGATTCTTGCTGACTCATTCCCATCACTGCATCAGCTGGTCAACTCTTAAATCATCACCTTGACACGGGCGGCTTACAATATTAACATTTCAGAATGAAGTTGGTGCCAAACTCACTCTGGGAGGTGAATATAATTCATTCAAGATGCCAAACTAATTTTGCCCCTTTGTTATTCAGCAAGAGACCATCTTATGATCTTATAAATTTCTCTGTGCTTGAGGAATGAGAGATTTCCAGTCAAAAAGATTAGCTCAACCAGATCCCGCTAGCAACCATTCCTGGAAAAAGAGATAAATTTGTGTGATCGATTTCCAGCGCACCAACTCATGTTTTTGATTTATAAATTGAGTCTGCTGTTAAAATTAAACATCCTTGCTCTGGCACCAAATAAAGGATAGGGGGCTGATTTATTGTTCTGCACTGACTTTGGCTATGGGTATTATTACCTAAATAAGCAACGCTGAGGAAACGAGATCATCCACATAGGTTAAATTTAAAACACACAAAATATGGCATTATTTCACAAAGGCCTCTTTGTTGAGAATCCGGAGCAGTTGCTGTGCTAAGTTAAGCGGCCAACACTGAGTTGGCAAACAAACGGGACTTAATCAGGCTGGGAAGAACTTAAAATTGCCTTGAAGGCTGAATTCATTTCAGCCAGCATTTTTTTTTAAAATCTCAACAGAAGGAAGGGAGAAGGGACAGAAAGAAATTAAGCAAAAAGTATGAAAGCTTTCCATCATCTGCTCGGTAAACTGGGCCTAAGTGAGATTAACTGTGGCTTGTTTGCAACCCTGTTAACTCTCTGGTTTTAGTACTCCACCTAGTGGAAAGCGGAATTTTAAAATCACAGCTTTGGAATAATAATAATAATAATAATAATAATAATAATAATAATAATAATAATAATAATAATAATAATAATAATAAGAAGAAGAAGAAGAAGAAGAAGAAGAAGTTGGAAGGGACTTTGGAGGTCATCTAGTCCAACCCCCTGCTAAGGCAGGAAACCCTATACCATTTCAGACAAATGAGTGTCCAGTCTCTTCTTAAAAATGTCCAGTGTTGGAGAATTCACCACCTCTGGAGGCAGGTTGTTCCACTGGTTAATTCTTCTCATGGTCAGGAAGTTTCTCTTCAGTTCTAGGTTGCTTCTCTCCTTGACTAGTTTCCATCCGTTGCTTCTTGTCCTGCTTTCAGGTGCTTTGGAGAATAGCTTGACTCCCTCTTCTTTGGGGCAGCCCCTTGGATATTGGAACACTGCTATCATGTCACCCCTCACTCTTCTCTTCGTTAAACTACACATACCCAATTCCAGCAACCGTTCCTTATATGTTCTAGCCTCCAGTCCCCTAATCATCTTTGTTGCTCTTCTCTGTACTCTTTCTAGAGTCTCAACATCTTTTTAACATCGTGGTGACCAAAACTGGATGCAGTATTCCAGGTGTGGCCTTACCAAAGCATTGTAAAGTGGTATTAGTACTTCACGTGATCTTGATTCTATCCCTCTGTTAATGCAGCCTAGCACTGTGTTGGCTTTTTTGGCAGCTGCAGCACACGGCTGGCTCCTATTGAGGTGATTGTCTACTAGGACGCCGAGATCCCTCTCACAGTTACTACTATTGAGCAAGGTACCACCTATACTATACCTGTGCATTTGATTTTTCCTGCCTAAATGTAGAACCTTACTTTTTTCACCGTTGAAGGCCCTCCGCTTTTCTGTGAGTTTCAGGCTGACATTTATTTAACGGTTTCTGTAGACTGAAGTTGCACGAAACAGTCTTGTGTGCCAACAACTAAAATGTTGCAAAGGGATCCCAAACTCCGTATGTAATTTTTGGTTACAGTAATACGGGCAATGTATGAAGGAACCTTTATTATCAAAGTACAACCATGTGTACAGTGAGATTGGCTGAGCCTCCCTTCGTGCCCCCACCACAACTCACAGTGACAACAAACCCACCATCTTATTACACCATCTGAGCTAATTGCACAACACACCCGCCACGCAAATCAATCATACATAAAGTTATTTCCCGTTCAAGAGCCTGACAGACCATGGATAGACGCTGTTCTTCAGCCTGTTAGTACGGCTGGCTATACTCTTGTATCTCCTACCCGATGGTAGGAGAGTAAAGAGGTACCAACCAGGGTGTGAGTTGTCCCTGAGGATTTTCCTCACTCTTCCAAGGCAGCGGGTCCTGGTGAGGTCATCCAGTGGTGTCAGGGGACAGCCCACGATGTCTTGTGCTGTGCTCACCACCTTCTGTAATGCTTTCCTATCCGTGGCTGTCAGACCAGCATACCAAACCACAATACCATACAAGAGGATGCTCTCTATAGTAGATCGTTAAAAGAGGGTCATTAGCCGTTGTTCTACCCTGTTCTTCTGCAAGACCCTGAGAAAGTGAAGCCTCTGTTGGGCCTTTTTGGCCACCTGAGATGTGTTGACTTTCCAGACTGCTGACTAGTGAGTAAGTTTCTCTAGAGCAGGGGTCCCCAACCCCCAGTCCATGGATCAGCACCTGACCATGATGTGCCAGAAACCGGTCCATGCAAACAAGCGAAGCCCCATCCGTGGGATGCAGGCAACATGCGAAACCCCCTCTGGTCCATGGAAAAACCTTTCTCCACGGAACTGGGCCCTGGTGCAGGGCTTTTCAACCAGTGGTACGGGTACCACCTATGGTACATTGGCACCTGGCAGGTGGTAGGCGACCATCCTAGAAAAGTGGTAGCGGGGGAGGGGAATGAGCTGAACCGGTGGCAGCACCGCACAAGCCTGAGCGAGAGACGGCTGGAGCTGTAGGGCTGTCGGGGCTGAGCGGAAGCGCCAGGATCAGCACCAGGCTCCAGCTGGAGCTTGACGCTGATCCCGGCGCTTCTGCTGAGCCCAGAAGAAGCGCCGATCACCTGGAATGTTGCAGCATCTCCAGGGTCTTGTGCTTTACATTCGGATGCTTGGCAACTGATTCATATTTATGACGGTCACAGTGTCGCAGGGTCATGTGAAGTGACCAAAACCTGCTGCAACCACCCAGTAGACGGGGGAGATAAAAACCAAACACCCCCCACCCCACGCCCGCTGCCAATCCTCAACAGAAATGCTCACAACAATGAAAACCTCGGACAGGAGGAAGAGCACCGCCGGGCGGGCAGGCAGGTGTCTTGCTCAGCTGTGGCTTGTGGGGGGCACTTTTTTCAGTGCCATTGTAACTTCAAACAGTCACTAAACGAACTGTTGTAAGTCGAGGACTACCTGTACTTCATCACTTTTTTCCTTTTTTTTTTTGGTCATCAAGTTTTTGACCCCTTGCTAGGGGACTGGTGGTACTCGGATGTCGCCATATCCTAAAAGTGGTACAATGGGTGAAAAAGTTGAAAAGCCCTATACTGTACAAAATTTGAATAACCCTGTGTTAAAAACTTTTGTTTATTAAATTTATATGCCACCCATTGTCATTGTAACTGCAACTCTAAGTGGCTTGTAGCATAATAAAAAATCCAAAACAATTAATTACAATTAAATTAAAACAATTAAAACAAAGGAAAATTAAAAGCAGAAAAAATGAATTTATTAATGACAAAGTTTTAATTCCATCCTTTGTAACAGCATCATAACAATTTTAGAACTTTAGTTGATTTGAAGCTAATGCTCTTTAACGATTAATAATAACTTATAAACCTGATGACTACTTTGTCCATTGATTTTAATGATTCTATACTGTACAAAATTTGAATAACCCTGTGTTAAAATCTTTTTTTTTGTTTATTAAATTTATATGCCACCCATTGTCATTGTAACTGCAACTCTAAATGGCTTGTAGCATAATAAAAAATCCGAAACAATTAAAAACAAAGGAAAATTAAATACAGAAAAGACTAATTTATTAATGACAAAGTTTTAATTCCATCCTTTGTAACGGCATCATAACAATTTTAGAACTTTAGTTGATTTGAAGCTAATGCTCTCTAGTGATTAATAATAACTTATAAACCTGATGACTACTTTGTCCATTGATTTTAATGATTCTATACTGTACAAAATTTGAATAACCCTGTGTTAAAATGTTTTTTTGTTGTTGCATCTAAAAGATTATGCACATTTGCAAGAAATGGAGTACAGTTGGAAAATAATGTACAATACTAGATTCAATTAAAATTAAATAAAAAAGCTAATGCAGTCCTAGGCTGCATTAATAGAGGGATAGACTCAAGATCAAGTGAAGTGTTAGTACCACTTTATAATGGTTTGGTAAAAACCACACTTGGAATATTATATCCCATTTTGGCTGCCACAATATAAAAAAAAGAGGTTGAAACTCTAGAAAGAGTGCAGAGAAGAGCAACAAAGATGATCAGGGGACTGGAAGCTAAAACATATAAACAATGGTTGAAGAATTTGGGGATGTCTAGTTTAATGACAAGGGGCGACATGATAGCAATGTTCCAATATGTCAGGGGCTGCCCCAAAGAAAAGGGAGTCAAGCTATTCTCCAAAGCGCCTGAAGGCAGGACAAGAAGCAATGGATGGAAACTGATCAAGGAGAGAAGCAACCTGGAACTCAGGAGAAACTTCCTAACATTGAGGACAATTAACCAGTGAACAACTTGCCTCCAGAAGTTGTGGATGCTCCAACACTGGAAGTTTTTAAAAAGAGATTGGACAGCTTTTTGTCTGAACTGGTATAGACCTTTCCTGCCACAGCAGGGGGTTGGACTAGAAGACCTCCAAGGTCCCTTCCAACTCTTTCTGTTATATCTTTATTACGGTCATAGATCAGCATATGTACTAGATTAACTAGTGGGGTCAGTCACATTGCAGTGAAAACCAAAAAGTACAAGCTGTTATTATTCTGTTAGCAGGCCATTCCGAACAACCATAATTAATAATTTAATAATGCTAAATTAGGCAGCAGAGGAGAGCAATTTGCTTTTCCATTTCATGCCTATGTGGGTCAAATCAATTCTCTTGCTCTGTTCAAACTTGGCAGTTTCTCCCACGATGACGAATGACAACACTCAAGCTATTTTCCGTGGGCACATAAGAAATGCATTGCAAAATCTCTTTAAAAGACTCTACACACTGTCCTGGGACACAATGCCCTCCATTAAACTGAGAGGAACAGACATGAACAGATTCAGGGCTATTTTTGTGAATCCAGTACATTTAAGAATACACCGCCATTCCCAAAATTTTGAATAGTAAGTTGAGCGACCTTGGGTCTAACAAAGAGCAAATCCATCTGATTTTTTTTTTTTTTGCAGATAAAAGAAGAAAAACGACAGTGGGAGATGGCAGGAATTGGGCAAAAGGGATGTTTTTCTGCTAAATTGTCCCTTACTACAAGTATACCAAAACGTATTATGCATTCAATTACTTCATGAAAAACAAATTTGGGCTCCTCATAATTCTCAGTCACAGAAGCTCCTTAGGGGTCTTTATTCCTCTCTCAGTCCAGCCTACCTTGCAAGGCTGTTGGTACACCAGGACTGGGGAGACCTATATTCAAGTTCTCCCTGGCTGGCTTATGAATATTGTATTATTATTATTATTATTATTATTATTATTATTATTATTATTATTA
>JAKJMR010000997.1:25210-37418 GCA_024449315.1 Daboia siamensis | reverse complement strand
GGGGGGGCATAGGAGGGAGGAGTGGGGGGCTCCGGGTGCCCAGAGGGGCATGGCGGAGTTTGGCCAGGGGTTGCCGGTCCTTGACTTATGGCCACGACTGAGCCCAAAATTTGCTAAGTGAGACAGTTGCTAAGTGAGACATGCCCCATTTTACGACCTCCTTGCCACCGTTGTTTAGTGAATCACTGCAGTTGTTCAGCTAATAACATGGTTGTTAAGTGAATCTGGCTTCCCCATTGGCTTCGCTTCTCAGAACGTCGCAAAAGGGAATCACCTGACCCAACTGGGACGCTGCGACCATCATAAATATGAGTCAGTTGCCAAGCCTCTGAATTTTGACCTCGTGACCTTGGGGGGGTGGGGTGCCGCAGGGGGTGCAAGTGTGAAAACCAGTCGTAAGTCGCTTTTTTCAGTGCCGTTGTAACTCCGAGCAGTCACTAAACGAAACTGCTGTAAGTCCAGTCCACTTCTGAATGTTTGGGCTTGGTGCCCGGCCCAGTGGCCATCTTGGCAATGAGCAGAGCAGGGAGGTGGGGACGGCTGCCTTTCTCCGGCAGAGGCTGAGCCCCCCCCTTTTGTGCCCCCCCTGCAGAGTTCAAGGCCGCCTTCGACATGTTTGATGCCGACGGGGGGGGCGACATCAGCACCAAGGAGCTGGGGACGGTCATGCGGATGCTGGGCCAAACGCCCACCAAGGAGGAGCTGGACGCCATCATAGAGGAGGTGGACGAGGATGGTGAGAGGGGGCAGAAGCCGGGAGGGGGGGAGAGGGGTCTGGGGAGACCCCCCTGACTCTGGGCTGGGACCCCCCCCCCCCACAGGCAGCGGAACCATCGACTTCGAGGAGTTCCTGGTGATGATGGTGAGGCAGATGAAGGAGGATGCCAAGGGCAAGTCCGAGGAGGAGCTGGCTGAATGCTTCCGCATCTTCGACAGGTAGGTCCCCGGGTCCTTGGCCAGGAGGGGAGGGGGGGTCTGATGGGGGGGCAGGCTGGTCTTGGGGGACCGGTAGGGTGCCTCTTATTTATTCATTAGATTTCTATCTCATCTTTATTTACTTATATAGGGTCTGTAGGGTTTCCTGGCTGGCTGGGGGGTTGGACTAGATGACCTATAAGGTCCCTTCCAACTCTGTTATTCTGTTATATTTCATATTTCTAAACCACCCGTCTCTCTCAAAGAGGGGTTCGTTATCACCTCAGAAGGAACTCAAAGTGGCCAAGAATACACCTCCTATTTCCCCCACGACGACAACCCTGGGAGGTGGGCCAGGCCGGGAGAGAGGGACTGCCCCAAAAGTTATCCATAGGGCTTTTGTGCCTAAGGTGGGACTAGAACTCACTGTCTCCTGGTGATTGGCCCCAAAAGTCACCCAGCCGTCTTTCGTGGCTAAGGTGGGACTAGAATTCCCTCTCTCCCACCGTCTAGCCTGGCGCCTTCGCCACTGGACCACTTGGTGCTCCAGCCAAGCAGAGAGTGGGCATTCTGTGGACCGAGTTATCCATTCTTGCTCATGATCCCAAATTAAGATGCTTCGGCACATCTGTCCTCCTCAAAAGTTGGCCCGAGGCTGGAGGATTCCGTGCCTCTGTGCCTCCCTGCGTGGCCTGGAAGAGAGGGCGGCTGTGGCTAGTCCCTGGCTAGGGGGAGAGGTCAGGGCTTACCTGATGGACCGTGCCTTTCCATTGGGGGTGAGGCTCTCCAGACATTTGGAATCAGAATAGCAGAGTTGGAAGGGAGCTTGGAGGTCATCTAGTCCAACCCCCTGCCCAAGCAGGAGACCCTACTCCATTTCTGACAGATGGCCGTCCAGTCTCTTCTTGAAAGCCTCCAGTGATGAAGCTCCCACAACTTCTGAAGGCAACTCCTGTCCCATCGGTTGATGGTTCTCACTGTCAGCAAATTCCTCCTAATTTCCAGATTGAAGTTTCCTTCCGTTATTCCTTGTCTGGCCTTCAGGTGCTGAGGGAAACAGGTGGACCCCCTCATTTCTGACAGACCCTGAAATGTTGGAACATTGCTATCCTTTCTCCCCTGGTCCTTCTCTTCACTAGAGTAGCCATGCCCAGTTCCTGCAAACGTCCTTCGTATGTTTTAGCCTCCAATCCCCTGATTATCTTTGTGGCTCTTCTCTGCACTCTTTCCAGAGTATCAGCATCTTTTTTATGCTGTGGAGACCAAAATTGGTCGCAGTATTCTAGGTGTCGTCTTACTCAGGCTTTATAGTATTAGTACCTCACATGATCTTGGTTGAATCCCTCTGTTAATGCAGCTTAGGATCGCACTGGCTTTATTTGGCTGCTGCCGCACACGGCTGGCTCATGTTGAAGGGATTGTCCACTCGGGCTCCGAGATCTAACCGTTACTCTGTTGAGCCAGGTTTCATCTAATATGCCCCTGCACGTTTGGCTTTTCTTGCCTAAGTGTAAAACCTTATTTTTCTCTACACTGAATTTCGGTTTGTTAGTTAGGGCCCTGTGTTCAAGTCTGAACACTGTCCGAACTGTTCTAGGGTCTCCCATTTAAAAAGCTGGTTGGACCAGAAGACCTCCAGAGCTCCTTCCTGCTCTGTTACTCTGCCTTCTGGTTCTGGTCTCAGCTGGTGTTGAGGCCGCAGAGGTGGGGCGGTCCGGGGCTTCCCGAGTCTGGGGAGGTGGTGCTTGTGGCGCTCAGGCGGACTGGGCAACCAGACAGGGTGGGCCCTCTGGACCAGCTTTGCCCTAGTGGGGGAGACGTTTGCCCGGTCTCAGCTTTTCCGTCCCTTCCCCTTTCCTGCCAGGAATGCGGATGGTTTCCTGGACGCTGAGGAGCTGGTGGAGATCTTCCGGGTCTCTGGGGAGTCGGTCACGGAAGAGGAGATCCAGGAGCTGATGAGGGACGGAGACAAAAACAACGATGGGCGGATTGATTTTGATGGTGAGCAGCTGAGATGGACGGACGGATGGAGCTTCTTGGGGGCTGACCCAGAGCTCTCCTCCCCCCTGCCCACCAGGGGGAGAAAGGACCTGACCCAGCCTTCTCCCTACGTGGAGTTTGGGACCCCAGGGGCCAAGACCCCCGGCCGAAGCCCTTCTTGGAACCCCCGAGCAATTCAGGTTGAGGGGCGTGGTGGGCGCCCCTTTGTGGGGGGGGCCTGCCCTCCTTGGCTCCAGACCCCATCTGGGAGGGGGTGCTTGCTGCCCATCCTCGCTGGGGGGGGCTGACCCATCTCCATCTCCCCCCAGAGTTCCTCAAGATGATGGAGGGTGTGCAGTAAAGCGTCGAGACATTCCTGGCAGACTGGCCAGTGGGAGGGGGCAGCTCCCCCCAGCCCGGAGTGCCCCAGCCCCGCCAAGCCCCCCCCCCCCCGAGTCCCCTGCTCCTGCACCAGCTTCCTCTGCACAGCTCAGAGACGCCTCCTCGGCAAGACTCTGGATCCCATCATCCCCACGCTCTGAAAGCCTGTCTTGAGCACTGACACCTCAATAAAGAGCAGCGGACTGGAAGCCAAAGGGCTGCTGGGCTGGGCTTTTTGTCGCGGAAGCATCATCGTCCCTTGCCCGCCCCCCCCAGAGGCTGCTTGGCTAGGGGGAGGGAGATAGGCAAGACCCCCCACATCTCCCTTCCTGTCCTCTGGGTGGGCCCCATCCTGCCAAGCAGGGGAGGGGTCATCCAAGGAGCACACTTCCCTTTGGAGGAACTAAACCCCCTGGAGGGGCAAGGAAGGGGGTGCTCTGGGAGGGGTGGGGCTCCTGCCTGTCCCAGGCTGGCTCAAGGGAGAAAGCAGAGCATGGTGGGGGGGGGGGGAAGGAGGCATCTTAACATCTCCCACCCCGCCTGCAAGCCCAAAGGCAGGCTGGCCTCTGTGCCCGGCAGTGTATCTGCCAGCCTCATGAAAGAAATGCAGTATCAGTAGGGCTGCTCTATGGGGGCAGCTGAGCCCCCCCCCCCCCCCAATGGCTCTGGATCCCCTTCCTGAGTGAGGGGCACTGCCCCCTCCTCCTCACCATGGAAGGTGGCTGTGGAATGAGAAGCCGAGCCCTTCCTCCCTCCCTCCCTCCCTCCCTATCATTCTCCCTCCCATCCTTTTTTCTCCTCTCTCGCTCTCCCTTTCACTCCCTCTCCACTGTGAGCAGTCTACTCTACACAACAAAAGTAAGCAGTAAAACAATACACCCCACAGGGAACGAGGAACAATGCGGACTCAAAGTGTTCCAAGCTGGTTGTAATCCTGCTGGGGCAGCTCTCCACCTCAGCGCCCCCCCCCCAACGCCCAGGGCCAGGACTACACCTAAGGAAGCCCCTCGGGGATGGGCTTCCCAGGAGGGGCTGCCACCTAAGGAGACATCCGAGGGGAGGGGCTGTCTCTAGGAGCACCAGTCCTCAAGGGATGGGGAGGGACAATTTCCTCCAGAAAGGCAGTTTCCTGGCTCTCCCTGCCAGCTGAAGCTTGCGCCTTCAGCTGGAGGTTCTCAGAGGGGGGGGGGGAAATCCCCCTAGACGTGCCCGCGATCCGTAGTCCAAGGGGCTCCATGTGAAAAGGACAGGAGGATCCTAAAGGCTGGTGCACACCATGGGCCCTGGTATCCCGGGACCCCCTTTTGTGATCTTCTGACTAAAGCCAATTCAATGGGGAAGCCAGATTCGCTTAAGAACGGTGGCAAGGAAGGTCGCAAAATGGGGCAAAACTCGCTTCGGTCTGGAGGGAGATTTGAGGACAAGAAAATAACCAACATTAAAAACTGGAACTCTGCCGCATTCGGGAGGTCTCCCAGCTCTCTCTGGCCTTCCCTCCTGCTCTGCGGGGTGGCTTGGAAATATTGCTCCCCCACCTTCCGGGGTACTAGGCACAAGTGAAAAACGACCATTTTCTGACCACGGACCATCAAGGGATAGGAATACCAGCCTTTTATCACTGGAGCTAAACCAGGGCTCTTCAAACTTGGCAACTTTAAGACTTGTGGACTTCAGCTCCCAGAATTCCTCAGCCAGCCCTGAGGGGAGCTGAAGTCCACAAGTCTTAAAGTTGCCAAGTTTGAAGGCTCTTGAGCTAAAACTATCTCACAAGTGTTTAAAAAAAATCAAGCTTTGTTTAAAACAAAAATACAAGAGTATTTCATCTATACCCTTACAATACTAAAATTGTTGACATGGAAAGGTGTGGGAGATAATTACACCCACTCTCTATTAAACAGCAGCTGGCACGGGTTTAAACTGGAAACCCCAGAAGGGCACAAGGTGGTATCGATCCATTACAAATCTCTCATTTTTCATATTATTGCCGATGACAAAAAAGACATTATAAAAGAATAACACACTGAACCCAACCTCTATTCCTCAATTTTGTCCAGAGGAATAATAGGTAGAATTGTAAAAATGAAAATTGTAACGCAGCTCCCAGCCACGACATTTTCCCCTTTCTCAGCAAATACAAGGGAATTCAAATTACAGAATAAGTTGGAAGGGACCTTGGAGGTCATCTAGTCCATCCCCCCCGCTTAAGCAGGAGACCCTCTACCTTACACAGTCCAGTCTCTTCTTCAAAACCTCCAGTGTTGGAGCACTCACAACTTCTGGAGGCAGGTTGTTCCACTGATTGTTCTATCAGGAAATTCCTCCTTAGTTCCAGGATGCTCCTCTCTTTGATTAGTTTCCACCTGTTGCTTCTTCTCCTGCCTTCAGGGGCTTTGGAGAATAGGTGGAACCCCCCCCCCCCTTCTTTGTGGCAGCCCCTCAAATATTGGAAGACTGCTATCTTGTCGCTCCTAGTCCTTCTCTTCATTAGACAAGACATACCCAATTCTTGTATGTTTTAGCCTCCAGACCCCGATCATCTTTGTTACTCTTCTCTGCCCTTTTTTTAATTCACTGAAACCCATTCCCAAACTCAAACAGGCATCACTTTATAAAAACAAGAGAAGTTTATTTATACATTAACACCACGAAAAAAGCCGGTTAAACTTTATAATGATCTATAATACAATAGGGGCTGATGCACAGAAATTACAAGGATAAAACAGAAGACAGAAAAGACGTTCTCGTGCCCCCCCCCTCCCCCACCAGTGAAGTGGTGTGCTGGCTGGGAGGACATCAAGTATCCTGACTCTTCATATGTTTTCGATAGGATTCATGGAGGTGTTTTTTGTAGGCTGTGTGAAGAGACAACAAGGAGTGATTTAAGGAGCCCGGAGAAGGTTGAGGGGATTTGGTTTTGCGTTTACAAAGAAGGGCAGAGGCGGAGCCAAATGTTTTCTGGGTATCAGATCCTGCCCATCCCCCAACAGAGCTGGGCAAAGATGCAAGGGTATGGCAATTCCTTTGTGCAATTGTGTGCCTGCTCCCCTGCAGCCACGAAACTGTGCAGCTGTAAAAACTATGCAGGTAGTTCTCTACTTATGGCCACAATTGAGCCCAAAATCTATCGTGGCTAAATGAGAGATTTGTGAAGTGTTTTGCCCCGTTTTACAACTATTCTTGCCACAGTTAATCGAATCGCTGCATTAAGTTAGTAACACGGTTGTTAAGTGAATCTGGCTTCCCCATGGAGTTTGCTTTTGCAAAAATATGACCCCGGGACACAGCAACTGTCATAAATATGAACCAAGCAGCTGAATGTGGATCACATGAGCACGGGGATGCTGCAACGGTCACAAGTGTGAAAAATGGTCATAAGGCACTTTTTCCGGTGTCGCTGTAACTTCCAACAGTCACTAAACGAATTGTTGTAAGAGTACTGCCTGTACAGCACAAAGCAGCTGCCTTAAAAAGACAAGATGCCAGAGAAGGTAATCTAAAAGGAACCAAGTTGCTTGCCTCCACCACTTTCAGACCAGAAAGATCCAAGTCCTCATGAAGCTCTTAAAATGAAGAAAAGGACCCCACCACAGCTGAAGTTGCATTCTGCAACTCTCCCTCAAGGCTGGGGGGAGGGGGTCTTTCCAAGGGGTTCTCTTCTCAGGAGATTTACTTGTTAGCATTTAATTCTGCCTTTATTACTTTATAGGTAACTAAGATGGTGAAGATGACTAATACTCCTTTTCCCTCCTATTTTGCCCACAACAACGACCCTGTGAGGTGGGCTGGGCTGAGAGAGAGGACTGGCCCAAAGTCAGCCAGCTGGCTTTCCTACTTAAGGCAGGACTAGAACTTTCAGTCTCCTAGAGATTGGCCCAAAGTCAGCCAGCTGGCTTTCCTTCTAAAGCGGGACTAGAACTCCCCACCACCTGGTTTCTAGCCACCAGTCCAAGGTGACTTGGCTGCTCACCTGTCTGGTTCTTCCACAGCTCAGCGGCCTCTGTGTTCAAAGGACTTTCCACGTTTGGCTCTGAAGGGGCAAAGAAGGACCCAAAGAGAATCAAATTCACCTCCCTCCTCCCTGCTGTTGCTGGACGGGGAGCTCTGCTCTGCCAGGGAGGGTGGCTTGGCAGCACGCCTGGCACAGGGCAGTCAGTTGCACAACTCTTCTGCGTGGAACCAGGAGCCCCTCCACCTCCAGGCAACGGAAGCCCTAGGGTGGCATCCCCTCCCTTTCAACTCCACTTCTTGGGGTGCAGCTCAGACGCTTCATTGGGAATTACACAGCAGGCTTGGGGGGGGGGGGGAGAAATCCTCCTCCTGCTAGCCCCCACCCATTCCAGTCCCCTCTTTCTCCTCACCTCCCAGTAAGCTCTGGATGGAGAGCAAAATGGTCCGGACGTCGTAGAGAGCTGACCACTTGTCCTTGAGGATGTCCAAGCAGATGTTCCCCTGAAGGTCCACGTTGGGGTGGTAGCAGGGGGTGAGGAATTTGACAGTGGGGGCGTTGTAGGGGTACCCGCTGGGGAACTCCAAGGACAGCTTGTACCTCAGGTCCTCATAGACCTGCATTTGCAAAAGGGGAGGAGGAAAAGATCAGATGTGGCATGGGGGAGGGCAGGACACTCTGTGCCCCCCCCCTTCCTGTGTGGTCCCCAATAGTTTCCTTCACCACCTGTTTTTCTGCTTGAAAGTTCACTGTCCCAGAGTGTGGTTGGTCGTCCGCATTCTTTGGGGGGGGATCTGCCCAGAAACCCCTCCCCCAACAGCCAGAGAGGCTTCTGCCTTGTCAAAGGAAAGAGGCTTCTCTCCCCCAGGAGCTCCTGATGACCACAAGGAGCTGCCACGAGGACATCAGAACCCCCCCCCCCTTCCCCTCCCCGCCAGTGGGGTGGGCAGACCACCTGCCCGTTCACCAGCCCCGCTTCTTTCACGCATCTGAGCGTTCCCTCGTCAACTTCAGCGCTTGGCAACCGGGGCCGCGCCTGCTTCGCCGCTTTATTTGCAGAGCGTGAAAGGGGACAGGAGCCGGAGGCGGACCCCAACACCGGCCCTCCTTCCTCCTTGGCCCGCTCACCGTCCCAGCCACGCCGTTGATGGTCCCGATCCACTTGAAGAGATTGTCCGACTCCGGGAAGGCCGAGATGCCGCTGTCGCCAGACATCTGCCGGGAAAAGCCAGGCGGATCAGAGGCGCCCCGGAGCTACAGGCCCGCGGGCGGCTCCGGGGCGCTTCGCTTCGGGAGCGGCCATTACCCTCCGCCGCTGGCGGGGGACGCAGGCGGTCGCAGACGGGGAAAGCCCCCCTTCTCCCCCCCGAGGCTCACCATCAGCGTCATCAGCTCCTGCTGCAGCCTGCGGGGCGAGAAGGAGAGAAGTCAGCCCGGGCGGCGCCTCCCCGGCCGGGTCGCCCGAAGCGGGCCCCGCGCGTGCCCAGCCAGCCCCCCAGGCACCCCCGCCGGCCGCGCTCGGCCCACCTGCTGCGGACGGAGCCCCGGGCGGCGCCCCCGCCGGATTCGGCCGCCTTGCCGGGGCCGCGGGCGACGGCGCCGGGGTCGTCGTTCTGCGAGGCCATGGAGGGCGCGGGGAGAGGCTCGCGTCTCGCCCTCCGGAGCGCTTCCTCGGCGGCGGCCGCTGCGCGAGTTTGAATGTTGCAAAGCTCCCGGGGCTCAGCCAATCGGCGCCCGGCTCGCGTTCGATCTGCCCAATGGCGGCGCGCGCGCCTAGCGATTGGCCGCTGCGGCAGCGTTGCTCCGATGGGCGTGGGCGGGGCCTCCTTCGCGAGTCGGGTGGCGGGCGCGGCTGCCCGGGGCTCCGCTGGTCGACCTGGCAGGGGTGTTGCGAGATTGAGGTGGGGCGGGGCTTTGCGCGTCCGTCCTTCGCTCCGCCCCTGACCCCTCCCCCAGCCCGCTGCCTTCTCTCCGAGGAAGCGCGGCAGGGGATGATGGGAGACTCCGGTGACTTCGCTCTTCTCCCTTCTTTTGCCCGGGGCTTCTCATTCCCCACACCTACACGGGTTGGAGCATGGGTGGGAATGTGGCTTTCCCGAAACGGGGCGGGGGAGATTGTTCCCCCTCCCCCTCCAGGAGATCGTCTCTCACGGCCTTGAATGCTGCTCTCGGCGGCCACGAGAGGTGGTTTCCCATTCGATCCTTGGCTTTTCACCCGAAATATTTTGCCCCCAAGGTTATTTATTTATTTATTTATTTGTATTTGTATACCGCCCTTCTCCCGAAGGACTCAGGGCGGTGAACAGAGCAGTTAATAAAAATACAAGAATACAAACATTAAAAGGATTAAACAAATGCCCAGAAACTAACAACAATAAGTTAAAATACATTAAAACTATATTAAAAAATCCCAACCCATCACCCATCAGGCCAGGCCGGCTTGTTCAAACAGATAGGTCTTCAGATCGCGTCGGAAGGAGCAAAGGTCGGGAGCCATCCGGAGCTCAACCGGCAGATGATTCCACAAATCCGGAGCGCCCACAGAGAAGGACCTCCCCCTGGGGGCCACCAGACATTCTCTGACCGGTGGCACCCTGGGGTGGCCCTCTCTGTGGGAACCGCCACCGTCTCTTGATTTTAATGGTGCAGAGGGAAGTGGGGCGGGGGAGGTACGGGAGCACCCGCAGTAGAACAGACGCTAGGTTAAAAAAAATGGAAATAACCGCAGAGTAGACCTGGGGTAGGCAACCTCGCCTCTTTTATGACTCATGGACTTCAACTCCCAGAATTCCTGAGTCAGCAATTCTGGGAGTTGAAGTCCCTGAGTCATAAAAGAGGCGAGGTTGCCTACTCCTGGAGTAGACCAACCTTGGCAACTCTTAAGACTTGTGGACTTCAGAATCAGAATTGAGCTGGAAGGCGAGATCTAGTCCAGGCTCCCATTAGAGCGGGAGACCCTGTGCCATTCCAGACAGGTGACTGCCTCCAGTGATGGAGCACCCGTGACTTTTGGAGGTAATCTCTGTTCCACTGATTAATTGTCCTCACTGTTAGGGAGTTTCTCCTTAATTCCAGGTTGCTTCTCTGCTTGGTTAGTTTCCATCCATTGTTCAACTTCCAGAATTCCCCAATCAGCTCAGTGAGTCGCAAAAGCAGTTCAGACAAAGCTTTGCAAGTGCATGCATCGTGCACTAGTCTGCTAAAATCCCTAGTGCTTGGGGGGAGGGGAATGCATCATTGGGCATCATCTACACACCCCCAGTGACACCCCAACCAGCTGAGTGACCTCCTCCAGCAGCTTCATATTGATGCAATAAAGCAGGAGAGAAGCAAGCTCTGCTACTCCCGCTGGATCGGGTCCCTGGGGCGGCCTCTCCTGCCCCACCCATGCCCAGCGGAAGTGTCCCTAAGGAAGGAGAGGCAGCTCTTCCTCCCACCTGCTCTGAGCTACTGAATGACTCAGAGCAGAGAACGAATAAGGGCCCAGAAAGAGATTGTGGGCCCCAGTCCAGCTCATTCTCAACTTTTCCATCCCCTGCAAAAACCACAATAGCAGGATTTGTGCAACAAGCTAAGCAAAAACAACACATGTGAAAGCTTGGTGAAATGAACCTGGCTGACGCTGAGCTTGTCGATCAGGTCGGCAGTTTGGCGGGTCGAATCCCGAGTGCCGCGTAGCAGAGTGAGCGCCTGTTACTCGTCCCAGCTTCTGCCCACCTAGCAGTTTGAAAGCACGTAAAAATGCAAGTAGAAAAATAGGGACCGCTCCGGTGGGAAGGTAACAGCGTTCTGTGCGCCTCTGGCGTCTAGTCATGCCGGCCACATGACCATGGAGAAGTCCTCGGACAAGCGCCGGCTCTTTGGCTTTGAAACGGAGATGAGCACCGGCCCCTAGAGTCGGAGACGACTAGCACGCATGTGTGGGGGAACCTTTACCTTTTATTATTACCAGGCCTTTGCTGGTAAGGAAGGGTGCAACATTTAGGATGCAACCTTTTAACTTCGCACTAAATGAATTTCGTTGACAGCTTTCCCACCAAAGCCCTCTGGGGCTGAGGGGTCACGGTGCCCCTCTGCATGGCAGCGAGGGAGTGCCCTTCACCCCTTGCCTGCTCCTCAATCCTTCAAGTAGCAACGAAGGTTCAATCAGAAGCCTTTATTTTTTTCACTCGTTCTGAATCCTCCAACAAAGCAAATACAAGATTCCAAATACAAAATCGGGAAAGGAGGAAAGCGCCCGGAGGGATCCTCTGCAGGGAAAGGGCTGAGGGGAGGCTGCCCCCCCCCCCTTTCCTGGGCTTCTCAGGAGCATCCCTGCAGTCCTGTCCCCGGCAGACGAGGGGCAAGAGACCCTGGCCGGGCCTGGCCTTAAGTCTCCCGCATTTCCTCTGGCAGGGAGGGGGGCTGTTGCTGCGGCAACGGCTGCTCCCCGTCACTGCGGAGGGTCTTCATGTATCTCTGCATCTTCACAATCATCCAGGAAGGGATGGTGAAGGGCTTCAGCTCGTCCAGCTTCAGGTCCTGAGAAGCCCTGGGGGCAGGGGGGAGGAGGTGGTCAAGACTGACAGCTTTTCCAAGGGACGGGGGCTGGGCCGCCCTCTGCCCTGCTCCGGCCTCCTGGGAGTGGGCTCCGCTCACCTGTACTCCTCGCTGGCAGCCAGGTCCTGGATGTCCTCCTCCAGGAGGAGGTAGGCCTGTGCAGGGAGAGACCGCCAGCGTATCAGGGCAGGCCAGCCCCTCCTGCCTGCGGGAGAAGCCCATCCCATGACCGGATGGCCAAGGCCGCGAGAAGAGCCACCTGCCCCCCCCCCCCCTTCTCCCCCTCACCATCTTTCCTCCCGTGGCCCTCATGTACTGCTCCTGGGCCAGCCAGTGCTTGTCTTGCGGGTCTGCTGCGTACTGGGAGAGAAGGGGGGGGGGGGAGGCAGAAGTGAGGAACCAGCAGCTGCTCTGGTGTCCTTCAGGATTTGGGGCGGGGGGGGGGGG
>JAKJMR010000997.1:0-22792 GCA_024449315.1 Daboia siamensis | reverse complement strand
CCCCCCCCCACCATAACCAGTTGTGTGCCAGGTTCGAATCTTGGATGCGCCTTCCAACCCCTCTTATAAAAGGACACCCCCCTCCCATTTCCTCTTATAACGGGAGGTTTTGGGCAGAGGGGGGGTGTCCCAAAGCTTCACTGGGAGAAGAGGGAAAATGCAGGCCGGTACAGATTGCCCCCCCCCCCCCCCCCCCCCCCCCCCCCCCCCAAGCCTGGCTTCTGGCCCTTACCTTGATGGCCGGCAGCTCGTGGGGAACTCTGGCTATCGGCCTCTTTGCATCGCAGAACAGAAGCTTGGCCTGCAGGGAGAGGAGGGCCGGTCAGAGCATCCCCAGGAGGGCCGGTCAGTGTCCCTGAACCCCCCCCCCCCCGAGGCTGGTGGCTCCAGACAGGCCAATGGCCTGTGAAGGCATACCGAGCCCCCACTTCCGTTAATTTGAGCAGCTTAGGGATGCGCTTTCGATGGTCACCCTATCTCAACACTTTTATTAATTTATCAAAATATAAAATGCAGAAATAAAAAGAGAAATGTGAGTAATGAGAAAATAGGGGAGGAAAATGTGTATGGTAAAGGAGAAAACAAGAAGTACAGCACTGATCTCCGGCCCCTTTTGGCACAACAGAATAAGGCAATAACCTACAACCTCAACTTTTTACTTTTACATACTGGAATAACAGAGTTGGAAGGGACCTTCGAGGTCTCCTAGTCTAACCCTCTATTCAAGCAGGGGACTCTATCCCATTCCAGACAAACGGCTGTCCAGTTTTTTCTTAAAAGCCTCCAGTGTTGGAGCACCCACAACTTCTGGTGGCAAGCTGTTCCTCTGGTTAACTGTCCTCACTGTTAGGAAGTTTCTCCTTAGTTCCAGGTTGCTTCTATCCCTGATTAGTTTCCATCCGTTGCTGCTTCTCCTGCCTTCTGGGGCTTTGGAGAATAACATGACCCCCTCCTCTTTAGATACAGGAAGACTGCTGTCATGTCACCCCTCATCCTTCTCTTCATTAAACGAGACATACCCAATTCCAGCCACCATTTTTGTCTTATATTATATTATACTGCAACCGAGCATTACACTCAATGATCACCCTCAATCCGCAGCTTGCTAGGGCTCCCACCAGTCTTGGCCCAAACAAGACAGAGATAACTGAAGAAAAAGGCGAGGCAGGGCCTTCCCTTCACCCAGGGCTGGCTACCCACCCCTCTCCCCCGACCATCCTGCACTGCAGCCACAGCCCCCCCCCACCTGCTCCAGGCAGCTGCGACATGTCTCCTGGATAAGCTGCTCCGTGTCCACGTCCTCGCCCACGTTCTCACGCACGTTCCCTGCTGCCTTTTGGAAAAACTGGAGAGAAGGGAGAGCCCCCTCAGAGCCAGAAGGCTTCGCGACACCCAGGACAGAATGGGTGGCCCTCCCGAAGGATGCATTGGCAGGTAGTCCTCGACTTACGACCACAACGGAGCCCAATATTTTTGTTACTAAGCGAGACAGTTGTTCTGTGAGTTTTGCCTCATTTTACGCCCTTTCCTAACCCAGTTGTTAAGCGAATCGCTGCAGTTGTTAAATCAGTTACACGGTCCTTAGGTGAATCTAGCTTCCCCATTGATTTCGCTTGTTGGAAGGTTGCAAAAAGGGATCACGTGACCCCCCGGGACACAGCGACCATCATCAATATGAGTCAGTTGCCAAGCATCCAAATTTTGTTTGCGTGACCGTGCAGATGCTGCTGCGACGGTTGTAAGTGTGAAAAACAGTCCCAACGGTCACTTTTTCCACTGCTGTTTTCAACTCGGTCACTAAGCAAATGGCCGTAAGTCGAGGACTGCCTGTATTGATTTATGACCTTACCCTTATGAGATGCAGTCCTGGCCACCAGCCCCAGACCCGCCGCCCCTCCAGGATGTCCAGCAGGGCGATCCCGGGACCCCCCCCGCTGCCTGGGCCGGGCATGGGGAGGTAGGGGAGCCTTGCCACCATAGGTGGGGCTGGGGCAGCTGGGGGGGGGGTGAAGGTGCCCCTCTTCCCCCCCTACCTTCATGTACTTGCCGAAGACGGCCTGGATCTCCTCGTTGATGCTGGGCTGCAGCACGGCACGCAGCAGGTCCATGGAGACCACGGGGTCGGTGAAGCTGCAGCGGCGGGGCGGGGAGGAGAGGGTTGGCGCCCGTCCCCGCAGCCTCGCCCCGGCACCTTCCCGGAAGCGGCCCCCCCCGCCCCCACCCCACACGGGGAAGCGCAGGGAAGGGATGCCCGGGCGGGGGGAGGTCCGGGGGGGTAAATACCTGGTCATCATCTGGGAGCGCCGCCCCCGCCGCTGCACCAGCCGGTGCTTGATCATGATGTTCCAGGGGCTCTGCGGGGAGGGGGAGGGGGGTCAGAGGCGCCCGCCCGCCACGCCCCGTCCCTCCCCCCCCCCGCAGGCCCCGCCCTCACCGCCGCCAGCTCCCCGCCGCCCGCCCCGGCCGCCGCCGCCGCCGCCGCCTCTTCCTCCTCCTCGTCGTCGGGCTCCTCGTCCTGCGCCGGCGGCGGCTCGACCTCCCGGGCGGCCCCCATGCTCCGCCGAGCCTCCCGGGTCGCGGGCACGCCCCCCTGACGTCACCGCCGCGCGACGGGCCCCCAACCCGGAAGCGGCGCGCGTTGCCCGGCAACGGCAGGCTCAGCTAGCTCTCTCTCTCTCTCTCTCTCCCCCACCCCCGCCCAGGGAGGCCCCTCCCTCGAGGGGGCGGGGGGGGGCCCCCCCCCCCCCCCCCCCCCCGAGCGAGCCCCTCCCCCGGACTGCTCTGCCCCCAAGGAAGGAGGGCGAGGGGCTCCTTGGACCGCAAGGGGGAGGGGCGGTTCTTGGACCCGGAAGGGCAGACGGCAACTGAGCCCAAAATCTCCTTTGCCAAGCAAGAAGGTAGTTAAGTGAAGTTTGGCCCACTTTACGACCTTCCTTCCCACGGATGTAAAAGGAATCGCTGAAGTTCTTAAGTGAATCTAGCTTCCTAGTGACTTTGCTTGCCAGGAAGGTCGCAAAAGGGGAAATCACGTGACCCCGGACGCTACAACCGTCATAAATACTAGTCACTTGGTAAGCGTCTGAATTTCGATCACGTGACCATGGGGATGTGGCAAGGGTCGTAAGTGGTGGTGGGATTCAGGCAGTTCGCACCAGTAGCTAATTTTTTGTTGTCCGGGCCCAGAACGGACTTCCAGAAGTGGCATCCACACAGAGAACGGGTTGTTCCCTTTTTGGAATCCCACCACTGGTCATAAGTGTGAAAAAGGTCATAAGTCACTTTTTTCAGTGCCATTGTAACTTTGAACAGTCACTAAATGAAAGGCCGTAAGTCGAGGACTGCCTGTGGTCACCACTGGTGGGACTAGAGACTACGGGAGGGGGGCAAATGAGGGTTTTTGCTTCCTGGAAGTCTTGGAGGGCAGCCGGTTGGCCTTACCAATGTTCAGCCTGCCGGTTTCTTCCCTTTTTTAAAGAATTGCCGCCTCTGGCGCAAGGGAGACGTGACATCATGCCCGTGCCTGCATTAGAAGTCATGAAAAGACATTTTGTTTGTGTTTGTTTAATCCAGTGAGGTGGCTGGGTGGAGTCCCTGAAGCAGGAGGCGTGAGCTTAAATGGACTCCAGGAGATGGTAGAGGACAGGAAGGCCTGGAGGAACGTTGTCCTTGGGGGCGCGATGGGTCGGACACAACTTCGCAGCTAACAACAACAGATAGTTCCAAAGGTGCTTTTTTCAGTATTTGAGGGACTGCCACAAAGAAGAGGGGAGTCACAAAAGCAACCTGGAATTAAGGATAAACTTCCTGACAGTGAAGACAATTAACCAGTGGAACAGCTTGCCTCCAGAAATTGTGGGTGCTCCCATCACCGGAGATTTTTAAGAAGAGACTGGACAGTCACCTGTCTGAGATGGTATAGGTTCTCCTGCCTGAGCAGGGGGCTGGACTAGAAGACCTCCAAGGTCCCCTCCAGCTCTATTCTATTCAAAACTGGACTTTCTTGTTTTTCTTTGAAGACATTTCACTTCTCATCCAAGAAGCTTCTTCTGCTCTGATTGGATGGTAGGGAAGGATTTATACTCCTTGCAGACAGCTGGTCATCTGCCTTCTTTCAGAGAGTCGTTGAGGTCACCTGGAGGTTTACCTGTGGTGCAAATGGGTGTGGAGCCTTCAACACTGCTGAAAGAACTGTGTTGTAGCCTGGAGATAGATGGTGTCCTATTCCTTCCTCTGTTGTGAGAGGGCTGTTCACTTTTAACCTAGATGCTCTCCTTGACCCCTCTTTCAAGCCAGCAGTCCTCTCTGTCCAGAATGTGGACTTTGTTGTCTTTCAAAGTCTTTCAAAGGCAGATGGACTGCTGAATCTTTTTCTGATGGGTTTGTTCTCCTATGTTGTGCCACGCGACTGAGAATCTCCATAGACAAATTTATATAGCCGCTCAACTCACACATGGGTAACTCTAGGCAGCATGCAACATTTAGAAAAATTATAAAGGTCTATGACAAAACAAAGCTCAGGTTTCCTGCCTGAGCAGGGGGTTGGACTAGATGACCTCCAAGGTCCCTTCCAACATTATTATTATTATTGTTATTATTATTGCCATTAAAAACTCTTCCGGCTCCCTCCCATGGCAGGAACAATACAGTCGGATTCACCACTCGGCCCCATCTCCTCCTTTCCCGGCCTGTTGACGAAGCCGTGTGAACTGGAAATGGCTTTGAATTTTGAAATTGGAAAGGGTCAGGGAAAAGGCAGGGCGGCAGACTTCTGGAGGGCAGGCTGGCATATGGGCATTTCTGGATGAATGGGCAGTGATTTGGAGAGCTAGAACGGAAAAGGTGGACACCGAGTGCCTCTAGGAGGTCAGCAATTCCAGGCAGTAGGTTCAACTTTTCCTCCAGCTCTGTGTTTGTGTGTGTGTGTGTGTGTGTATGTGTGTGTGTGTGTGTGTGTGTGTGAGAGAGAGAGAGAGAGAGAGAGAGAGAGAGAGAGAGAGAGAGAGAGAGGTAAAGGGATACGACCAGCGGACTTTGTTCTCTGACTTCCGATCATTCTTCTTTGGATCAAGAGGCTTGCGCAATAAATCCGCCTTTGGGAGGATCCGCCCAAGGTCATCCCTGGATTCTGGAGAAAGGATTGGAAATGGCACATTGTGTGGAGCTAATAGCAACAACGCTTGTTGCTGTCAGCCGCCCATGCCGTAAGATGGGCGGCCATACAAATCTTTAATAAAAGAGGACGAAAGAATTTCCACAAAGCCTCCCTCCTAACTAAGGCCATGCTGGCGTACAGGATCTTTCCCTGGACCTTAGGGGGATGACCTTAGGATGGCAAGGGATCCAAATAGAAAATGCCCAAGGCTGACCACAAAGACGAACTGGAATGATGAAACGAAGGTCAAGAAATAATAAATAGGTAGAAGATCATTAAGAGAGATCCAGCCTAGAATGAAGGAAACTTCCCAACAGTGAGAGCAATCCACCAGTGGAACAACTTGCCTCCAGAAGTTGCGGGTGCTCCATCACTGGAGGCTTTTAAGAAGAGATTGGACAGCCATTTGTCTGGAATGGGATAGGGTCTCCTGCCTTGAGCAGGGGGCTGGACTAGAAGACCTCCAAGGTCCCTTCCAACCCTATTATTCTATGTTCTAAATATGGAGAGGGTCAGGCTGGCCTGAAAAACAGCCCCGCGCAAACATCAGGTGGGCTAGGTGGGTGTCTCCCTGGCACTTACAGCTGGGCGCCACCCAGGGCCCAGTGCAAGACACTCTGTGTTGAAGTGATTGTGTCTGGCAGTCTGCAGGTGAACTTTGTGGACTTAATGGATAGGAAGCTGAGAGAGAATCATGGTGGGTTTGAGCGTAAATAGCTAGGCGAGTGGCAAAAAATATTGGAGAGGAAAGGGTTAGGGCGGTGATTTCAAGTATCTCAGTCCCTGGAGGTGATTGAGCATCGCAATAGGAACCTTTACGCAGGGGGACTCTGTCGGGATGCTGCCTCTTGTGGGGCAGATCCGGCTGCCTCCCACCCAGCGTGAATGGCTCTCCAGGTTGGCAAGAGGGGAAAAAAATCTCCCTTTTGGCTCTGTGTTCCTCTTCCTTAATCTTTAGGGTTGCGAGAGATCGATCGATCGATTGATTCATGCATTCTTCTCATCTCGTCTCATTGAAATGTGGCACACTCCCACCAAAAGGTCAAGTCTCTGTTCTGAAGGGGCAAGTGACCCTTGCTGAGCTTGGCAGACTCCAGGCTTGTTAGCTGCTTGGAGTGGACCTACCCCTCCCTCTCCCCTGGGCACCCTAACCCACATCCTGTAGAGCAGCCCCCCTATGGAGACTTGGATGAACCCCAAACCCCACATCAGTAAGAGCAGGGCTGATCTCCTCACCTGCTGTAAATGCCTGAGAAAATAGCCAGATCTTCAATGCCTTGCAAATTGATCACAAGTTTGGGGTTTTTAGGAGGGGGAGAGAGAGGGATACCTGGAATTGCATATGGTGGGTTTTCTACCTTGTAATCTACCTAGAGTCAATAGAATAGAATAGAATAGAATAGAATAGAATAGAATAGAATAGAATAGAATAGAGCTGGAAGGGACTTTGGAGGTCTTCTAGTCCAGCCCCCTGCTCAAGCAGGAGAAGCTATACCATCTCAGACAGGTGAATGTCCAGTCTCTTCTTAAAAACTTCCAGTGATGGGGCGGGCGCCCACGATTTCTGGTGACCAGCTGTTGCACTGGTTGATTGTCCTCACTGTCAGGAAGTTTCTCTTTAATTCCAGGTTGTTTTTCTCTTTGGTCCGCCTCCAAAGATGATTGTTTCTCATCCTTCCCTCTATCTCTTGTGTGAGAAGGAGAGAAAACGGCGTGGGTATTACGTAATAATTATATTTTCTTATCCCATGCTCTTAATTTCTTCCTCTTACTATTTTTACTGCGTATTTATTACAATTGTATGCAAGCTGCCTATTCCTAGAGCTTTTGGCTGCTTGCGATATACAATGTTTTCCCTCCTTTCTCTGCTTTGAATCACATTGCTTATGCTGATAGGGAAAAATGTGAATTTTTACTTATGGATGGTTTTACCTCCAGACCTTTCTTGACCTTGAAATGCCAGGACTAACTGCAGCCACCAGATCATGTCAGGGACTCTGGTTGGCTAACAAAAATTAAAACAGAAAAGTCATCACAAGGAACCTGGGATGCCCCAAAATAGCTAGCGATGTGTGATGTGTGGAACATTTATTCTCTTTTCCCCTGAATAATCTTCCTTCTCATTTTTCCGTGAAGCAAGAGAAATGCAAAAGCATTAGGAACCGAGGTGGAACCGGTTATATTGCAGATCAGGTAGAAGCAGCGTCCGATCCTTCTTGGTGGAGAAGACGCTGGCTGTCGCCTGGTTCCCCTGCTGTACCCGCTGGGATAATTCAGGCGGTCCTCGACCTACGACCACAATTGAGCCCCAAACAGTTGTTAAGTGAGTTTTGCCCCATTTTACGACCTTTCTTGCCACAGTTGTTAAGGGAATCACTGCAGTTGATAAGTGAGTAACACGGTTATTAAGTGTATTTGGTTTCCCCATTGGCTTTGCTGGTCAGAAGGTTGCAAAAGAGGGTCACGTGACCCCCCCCCAGGGACGCTGCAACGGTCATAAATACGACTCAGTTGCCAAGCGCCTGAATTTTGGTCCTGTGACCCTGGGGGATGCTGCACTAGTTTGAAAAACAGCCATCAGTCACTTTTTAAAAATGCTGCTGTAACGGCTGTGAGTCAAGGAACATCTGTATGTGGCCATAGGTAGAGGCAGATGTGCCTGGGGGAAGCGCCAGGAAGGTTTGGGGCCTCCAAAACACAGGTTCCACTCTGTTGGCCCATGGATAAAGCTCAGGCTTCCCAAACATATATGTACAAGACACGGACACATTCTGCAAACCTGCACAGCCCCGTGCGCTCTCGGTCAGCGATTTTTGCAAAATTGCAGAAGTGGTTAAAAGGCAAGAGGGACCCCAGTCCCTCCCCAGGAACATCCGTGAACTTCCTCATTAAATGAGAACTAAACCCCATGACACGTTGGATCATCACTGTTGCAGAGACATTTCCTTACCAGATTGCTCAGGGCCGTCTCATGGAGCGCCGTCACTGGAAAATTCTTAATAATTCAGGTAGAGTGTCAGATGTTTCTGCCTTGAGAGCAGCCCATAGTGAAATGAACACACAGTTGAATATTAGTGCTCTATAATGCCCTTGTAAGACCACACTAGGAATATTGTCTGCAGTTTTGGTTGCCACGATATAAAAAAAGATGTTGAGACTCGAGTGCAGAGAAGAGCAACGAAGATGATCAGGGGACTGGAGGATAAAACATACAAAGAACGTTTGCAGGAATTGGGTATGTCTCATTTAATGAAGAGACAGACGAAGGGGGACATGATAGCAGTGTTCCAGTATCTCAGGGGCTGCCCCAAAGAAGAGGGGGTCAAGCTGTTCTCCAAAGCGCCCGAAGGCAGGACAAGAAGCAACGGATGGAAACCAATCAAGGAGAGAAGCAACCTGGAACTAAGTGGAAAATTCCTGACAGGGAGAACAATAGTGGAACAACTTCAGGCATTGTGGGTGCTTCACCACTGGAGGCTTTTAAGAAGAGACTGGACAACCATTTGTCTGAAATGGTGTAGGGTTTCCTTCTTGAGTAGGGGGTTGATTAGAAGACCTCCAGGGTCCCTCCCAACTCTGCTATTCTGTTATTCACTTGGCCAAAGGAAATGTTTCACAACGCATTCTAAAATGCATTGTGACAGTTTTCATTTTGTAAAAAAGCTTTATAAAATCACAGATTACAGCTACGCTGGGAGTTGAAGTCCACAAGGCTTAAAGTTGCCAAGGTTGGCGACCCCTGTGACCTAGAGGAGGTCACTCAGGTGCATGGGCAGCCCCTCAACTTGCCTCCTTCTTTCTTCTTTGGCTGGATTGACAGGTTTTATTTATTTTATTTTATTTTCAAAAATTTGTATACCGCCCTTCTCCTGAAGGACTCAGGGCGGTGAACAGGGCAATAAATATCTAAAAAATGAAATACAAAAGTTAAAAAACGATTAAATATAATGCCCAATATAAACAGTAAACAGTAATTAAAATTATTTTAAAACCCCATCC
The DNA here is from genome assembly GCA_024449315.1 of Daboia siamensis. Lineage (NCBI taxonomy): Eukaryota > Metazoa > Chordata > Lepidosauria > Squamata > Viperidae > Daboia > Daboia siamensis. The sequence goes on along the minus strand of JAKJMR010000997.1, from coordinate 13,641 downwards.
CTTAACTCATCAAACCAGGCCGGATTGCTCAAATAAATAAGTTTTTAGATCGCGCCGGAAGGAGCGAAGGTCAGGGGCCATCCGGAGCTCCACCGGCAAGCAGTTCCACAGGTCTGGCGCGCCCACAGAGAACGCCCTCCCCCTGGGGGCCACCAATCGACATTCTTTGATCGGAGGTTGTCTCTTCCAAGGGAGACAGATGAGGCACCTGCCCTGGGAACCGGTTCTGCCAGCCGATTCCTGTCTCCACCGAGACTGGCAAAGATTGCTCCCACCGGCCGCTTCTTCCTGTCCTTGTAGGTGACGAAATGAGGATAGCTATCACGCCCGGCTGTTAATTTCTCAATTACTTACGGTTATTGTTCCATTCAGGAGACAATTGACTGTTGATGATGGCTACAATGATAGGAATGCCACAGGCTAATCTCCCTTTGCAAATGGGGGCTGAACATTGTTCCCCATAAATGTCGCTGGAGATCCTCAGTCTTCCAGGTCCCAGTTGTCCCAAAGGCACTTTTTCAGGAGGCAACTGGACTTTCTTGTTTTCACCTTTGTAGGCATTTTGCTCCTCATCCAAGAAGCTTCCTCAGGTTCTGACTGGATGGTGAGGAAGGGAAGGATTTATACTCCTTGCAGACAGCCGGTCATTTGCCTTCTTTCAGAGGGTCATTCAGGCCACTTGGAGGTGTGTCTGTGTCCTTGGGGTCACCTGAGTGGTGCAAAGGTGTGGAGCCTTCTTGGACTTGCTGGAAGGATTTTGTGGTAGACTGGAGATAGATGATGTCCGATTTCTCCCCCCACCCCCCACCCCCGTTGAGGGAGGGCCAGTTCCTCCGGCCTCTCCAAGGACAGACGGGCAAACGAGTAGATTCAGGAGAAGGCAAGGACCCGTCTTCTCCTCGGCCTTCCCACTTGCATCTCTTTTCCAAACCAGGCCAAGGGAGACTTCTGTAGATAGTCCTTGACTCACGGCAGTTCATCAAGTGACCGAAGGTAACAACAGAATTGAAAAACAGTTGTTTTTCACACTTAACAACCCTTTCAGCATCCCCACGGTCTTGTGATCGAAATTCAGACGCTGGGCAACCGACTCGTATTTATGACGGCTGCAGAGTCCCGGAGTCACGTGATCCCCTTTTGCCACCTTCTGATCCCCCAAATTGGCGGGGAAGCTGGATTCATTTAATGACTGGGTTGCTAAATCAACAACTGCAGTGAGTTTTGGTCACTAAATGAAATGGTGGTAAGTCAAGGATTACCTGTACGTCTGGCGGGACACTCAAGAAGAGCCTTCTCTGTGGTGGCTCCCACCCTTTGGAATATTGTTCCTGTAGAGAATAGAATGGCCCCATTTTGATCCCGTTTCGCAAGAGCCCCAAATCCTGGTCCTGCCAGGATGGAGCCCATCAAGGAGCTCGCTTGATTACGTGTTGTCGTCAGGGGTGTGGAATTCTTATTCTTTTTATCCTTTTTCAGTTGAGCTTTTCTTGTTTGTCGGCCGGCCAGAGTGGCTGGGAGTGAGGGGGCGGCCATGTAGATCCTCTGAATAAATTAAATAAATTAAAGCCTGTCAGAGTCTGGGTGCGTTTGCCAGGGATCGTAGGCGATGATCCCAAGCCATGAATAAGCACGCCTGGTTACGGGAGGCTGTGGGCGGGAGGAACAGCAGCACTCCCCGAACCAGCCTGGCTGACTCTGGCCATCCCCGATTGTCCTCGGCTTACGACCACAGTCGAGCCCACAATTTTCTGTTGCTAAGTGAAACACTCGTTAAGTGAGTTTTGCCCCATTTTGCAACCTTTCTTGCCACCATTGTTAAGTGAATCACTGCGGTTGTTAAGTTAGTCACACAGTTAAGTGAATCTGGCTTCCTCCGTGCACTCTACTCGTCAGAAAGTCCCCAAAGAGGCTCATGTGACCCCGGTAGACCCCAAGTGTGCAGGTTGCCCGGGCAGGTGGGGAGAAACGCAGGGGTCTCCTGGACCCTCCCTGGGCAGGAGAAGCCAGAGCCGTCATCCCCAGGGCCCAGCTCTCCCTCCCTCCCTCCCTCCCTCCCAGAAGGCTTCGGGAGATCTGGCTTTGTGCCGATGCCGGATCTGCCAGGCTGCTGCTGTGTAGGAGGCAGAACTTCTGGGCTGGCTTTCAGGGAAGGGAATCGCAACCTGCTTATCCAGAGGGCTCGGCGGGCCCTCCTGCCAGCCCTTCCTCTCCCTCCCCACAGCCCTACCCAGGGCAGGGTTTATAGCCTGGAAGAAGCACGCTCTGGGCACCAGGAGCCATCCGTCCCTCCGTGTTGCTGGCATGAAGCCGGGGGGGGCTCTTGCTGCTTGTGGGCTCCGTGGCCCTCTGGACGGGGCTGCCGGCCGCACCACCCCGAAGTGAGTACAGGCTGCCAGCAGGGGAAGGCAGCCCCCCCAACCTGCCTTGATGCTAGGAGTGGAGCAGACGTCTGTGCCAGGGAGATGGGGGGGGGCGGGCAGGGGGAAGGGGGAAGAAGCGGAGGGGCTCGGTTTATGACCGTAAGGGAGTCTGCTCATGATGATTGTTACAACGGTCATAAAACAGGTCAGTTTGGACAACCATATGGTCTAGAGCAGGGGGTCTTCAAACTTGCCCCTTTTATGACTTGTGAACTTCGACTCCCAGAATTCCTCAGCCAGTGTGCCTAGCTGAGGAATTCTGAGAATTGAAGCCCACAAGTCATAAAAGGGCCAAGTTTGAAGACCCCTGGTCTACAGTCTCCTGCTAGGTCATGGGGGAGGGGGGTGGGTTGGCTGGCTGAGGAATTCTGGAAGTCCACAAGTCATAAAAGAGCCAAGGTTCCCCACCCCTGTCTTAAACAGTCCCAAAGCCCAGCCAAAGTCCTGCAAGGGAGGGGGGCAGTGGGTGGAGGCCAGCAGAGCCACTCTGGGAAACTCTTGAGTCCCCCGAGATTGCCCAGCTGGGTTCTTCCTTTGGAGAACTTGGGGCTTCCAAAGAGCCCGTTGGGGTTTGAGATGCCCCCAGGATCACCTAGGGGAGCAGCGGGTGGACCCTCCTCTACAAAACCCTTTTATATAAGGTCTCCTGCCTTGAGCAAGGGGTTGGACTAGAAGACCTCCCAGGTCCCTGTTCTGTGTTATAAAACAGGTGTCTCCAGCCTGGTCAACTTTATGACTTGTGGACTTCAACTCCCAGAATTCTCCAGCCAGACATGCTGGCTGGGGAATTCTGGGAACTGAAGTACCCAAGTCTTAAAGTTCTTAAAGTTGGAGAGCCCTGTTCTAAAAGCCTCTGCCTTGCTGGGAAGAATGCTGGTGAGCAGGGTGGACCTTGGGAGGGTCCCTCGTGGCCCCCCACAGTGAGCTTGCCGTGGTTTGTGTGGGGCAGAGCTGCACAGTCCCTGTGGCTATAATTCTGATTACTAACCATTCATTTCCCCCTAATTGTTTCCAGGCCATTTCCTCTAAATTGCACCTGCAAGCCTTGGGTGGTGTTTGGCTCCTCAGAGGCTGTCCACCCCCAACGTATTTTGTAGACAAATAGAAACGCACCTCACAAATTCCTGTTGGGTTTCGCACAGGAACAAAAGGAGAAACACAAAGAAAACATCAAAGGAAATAACAGGCTTGTTGTAATTACACACCTCATAGCAAGTGTTGTCATTGTGTAATATAAATGATGCTAAACAATTAGTTTTTGCTTTTCATACTGAATTTTTGCCCCGTGACTGAGCTGAAGAAGCCAGGGAAGGGAGTGCATGGCTGGCTCCATGCCAGGGAAGCTGTTTGGCGAGAGTCCAGCTGAAATCTCACCAAGAGTCTAGTCCTGAGTGTCCAACCTTGGCCACTTTAAGGCTGGTGGACTTCAACTTGCAGCCTGGCTGGCTGGGGAATTCTGGGAGTTGAAGTGCACAAGTCTTAGAGTGGCCAAGGTTGGGCATCCTGGATTATGTCAGTCATTGGTGGGCCAAGACCACTGAGAATTTGTGTAGGTCACGGTTGAAATGAGGGGACCTTGGTGCTCTCTGAGCTTGGGTGTTTCCTTGCAGATGTTTCATGGCCCATCAGTGTTGGAAGGGAGGGGGCTTTGCAGTATGGAGGAGAAAGAAAGGGGGAGGACGACTGTTTGGTCTTTGGCTATTTTCTTGCAGACGTTCCATTGCCCAACTAGATAGCGTCATCACTGCTAGCAGAAAGTGGGTTTGCAGAAAGGAGGAGGAGGGGCGGTGGGGAGGGGTGTTTCCTTGCGGATGTTTCGGTACCCAACCAGGGAACATCATCCCAGATGTTTTTCACCAAGGAGACATCCGGGTCCTTATTAAGGGAGGGTCCCTAGAAGGAGAAGGATCTCCCTCCTCTCAAAGGCAATGAGTGGCCTGTCAAATGAGTTTGAGGGGGACCCCAGAAGGAGCCCAGGAGAACCAGCCACCCCCCTCTAAATCGTGCCTTGGTAGGTCCAGACCTCCCTCCCTCCCTGCCTCCCTCTGATGCCATCTGCCTTCTCTCCCCCTTATTTAGGGACTCCTGGACAGCCCCCTCTGTCCCCCAGCAGTGCCCCTGGGGAAGCCCCCCCAGGACAGGATCTCACAGGAAGAGGAAGCAACGCTGGCATGCGCGATGGTCCAAGAGCCGGAGGAGGTGCGGAAGAGTCCTTTGCCCCAGGGGAAGAAAATTAGAGCGGATGGGGAGAGGGTGGCTGAAGAGCCACAGTCTGGCAAGGGGGGCAGCCTCCCCGCCAAGCCAGCAGGTCCAGCCCCCCCTGGAAAGCTAATCTCTAAAACGGATCTACAGCTGGAAAGACCACCTGCAAATCACCTGGAAGCTGAATCTTCTGCAGGGCCCGGACCAGCCGAGAAACCCCAGGAGCCATCTGAGAGGGACCCCGGGCCTCAGCTGGGAGGGAGCCCTGTCTCCAGGGAGAGGCGCTGGCCCGGTGGGAACGTCCCCTGGAAGGAGACGTCCGGCGACCTTGGCAGACCCAAGCTGGCTTCCACGCCAGCACTGCCCAATTTGGGAACTTGGAACCCGGTCTGGGATCCCAATAATGAGGCCACATCTGGTGGGAAGCTAAACGCTAGCCAAAAGCCCACTCCTAGCACCCCGCGTGACAAACCCACATCTGGAACAGGGAAGCCCACCTCAACCGAAAGGCCAGATCCCGGTTCTGGACACTCCATCCAGGACAAGCCGAAACCAGGTTCGGCCACTGGGCCTCTGGCTCAGGAGGGCCCCCCATTTGGTGAGAAGCCAGCTTCTAATAGTGGCCCCGAGGCCCCTGGCAGACCCCTGGCTGGTGAAAAGCCCACATCTGGAGAGAAGCTGTCTTCCCCCCCGGGACATGAAAAGCACCCGTCTGCCGACGCGTCCACTTCCCCCGAAAAGGCAGAAGGTGGCTGGAAACCTGAAGCCGAGAAGGAGTCCAACTCTGAAAAAGAAGCTGAGGAGAAGAAGGAGAGTGAGGAGGACCTTTTTGATGATGATGATGATGAAGAGGAGGAGGAGGGGGAGAAGGGAAAAGAGAAGGAAGAAGGCACCGCAGAAGGAAACAAAGATGGTGACGACGCCTTTGACAAGGAGCTGGATTATGGATTAAACAACCTCCCCTTTGATGCCTACTCCTACCACGACGCCTGGAGTGATGAAGGGGCGGAAGTGGCCGATGTTGGCTTGCAGGGAGCTCTTCCTGAGGCTGGAGAGGCCAACAATGAGGGGAAACCGATCTTCGATGCCTGGGGAGACCTTGTGGGCGGATCGAGGCCCTAACGGCAGGCCAAGAAATGCCCAGAAGGGGATGGAAGAAAGGAAGGTGGGCCTGAAGCACAATTTTGGCAGCCTGGGGCTTTAATTTTTAAATAAATGAAAACTTTTAATTTCAATTTAGTATGAGGCCAGGACAGTCCCTAATCTGTGTCATATCCAGCTGCTTCCAGACTCTGAGTACAGAGAGTCCTCGACTTACAACCACAATTGAGCCTAAAATTTTCTGTAGCTAAGTGAGACAGTTGTTAAGTGAGTTTTGCCCCATTTTACAACCTTCCTTGCCGTTCAGTTGCTAAGTGAATTGTTGCAGTTGTTAAGTGAGTAGCACGGTCATTAAGTGAACTAGGCTTCCCCTTCTGACTTTGCTGGTCAGAAGGTCGCAAAAGAGGATCACATGACTCTGAGACACTGTGACCGTCATAAATCAGAGTCAGCTGCCAAATGTCTTTTTGATCACATTACCACGGAGATGCTGCCACAGTCGTGTGAAAAATGGTCATACCACCTTTTTCAATGCTGTTGTACAGTCACTAAACAAATTCTCATAAGTTGAGGACTACTTATACTGTTTACTACTGATATACCATAGATATGCTACCTTCTTGTGGCCATATCTGTTATCGGACGTTGGCGATCCTGTTTTTATCAGCAGCCACACGAAAAAGTGCTGCTGAGTTTTGTCCAAACCGGTCCCTTAGATTTTGAAGCCATGATGTTCTTCTTCTGCCTGGACCTACTATGCCTTCAGTCTTTCCCTGGATTAAATGGAGCATGCCGTATTTTTCTGGGTGTCTGTAGATATACTGTAGATAACTAATACTGATACACTATGGATATCTTTTTTTCAATGTGCTTTGGAAAAAAAGAGACTCCTTCGTGTGTTGGGATAGGTACTGCACACCTAAAATTCTTGGTACTTTTTGTGGGTTCCTACCCTGCAGCCTCTAGGCTTGGATGTCCACTCTTGGCCACTTTAAGGCTTTTGGACTTCAGCTGCCAGAATTCCCCAGCCAGCTATGTTGGACACCTCTGGCCAGACCATGAATGTGGCTTGAGTGATTTGGATCACACTTTACGGCATGAAATTAGCCACCGGTTGAAGTGGTTCCTGTGACTTTCACTCTTTTCCCAGAAAATATAAATGTATATAAATGTAATAAAATAAAATAAATAAATAAATAAATAAAATTCTTGTGCTCCTCTAGAAGGTGACACAATTGTGTGAACCAGGCTGTGTTTTGGAAATGGGGGGATGGGCTTCCTAGCAAGGCTCAGCCATCGCTTCTTGATACTGACCCTCCTCACCAGCTGAGGCAATTTCAATGTCTGTTAGTCTATTAGTTTCCAGCAGGGAGATCCATTTAGCACTTCTGACACAAAACATGTAGTCCCGACAAACCTGGGTTTTGGCAAAGAAATCTTGGCAAAGAAATCCGACTGATGGAAGTGTCTCGGTGACAACTGGCCACTCCCACACCCCTCCTACTTATGTTCCAGCCAGGGAGGGTCTGGCTCACATATCCATCTTTTCCCCAAGAGCCATCCCATTGCCCTCCATTGCTTTCCTCTCTACGCATACACGCATCTGGGACGGACCCATCTGTTCCTCCTCACTCAGCTCAGGCCCTGAAAACAGCTGCCTCTCCACCTGAGTGTGGGCAGATGGCCCGGCTCTGCATCTTGCTCTGAGTCTTTTTGCTCATCAGAGACTTCCAAAGGTCTGATCTATTAACCCAGGCGCCCCCCCTCCTCCTCCTCGGACTTGGATGCCAACTCTGCTGGCAGCCAACGTACTGCAACACTATACTGTTTCAATCAAGATCAGCCAGTGCTCCCCTGTTTATGAGCAGACACAGCCCACTAATTTTATTACGCACATCACGGCGGGCTGGAGAGCTGTGGAGAGAGCCCATGTTTCAAGCTAGGGGAATGTGATTTATGACTGTTTGTTGGAGGAGGGAGTTGTGTTTTGTTACTTTGTGCCCAGGGGAGGGGAATTCAGTTTTTGGCTTCAACTATGTAGTGCCGATACTATGCTTCCCAAATAAAAGATTCTTTAAGGTAAACAATGCCTTGAAGTTCTTTTGAAGAGTTTCATCTGTCGGAACCAGGACAATGTCTGCATGAGGGGCATCATCAAGGGCAACCATGACACAAGGATTTTGTTTTTTGACCCTGATGAGTTCTAAGTGGTGATGGACCCCTATTCTCAAAGCACCTGAAGGCAGAACAAAAAGTAACAGATAGAAACTAATCAAGGAGAGAAGCAACCTGGAATTAAGGAGAAACTTCCTGACAACGAGGATAATTAACCAATGGAACAGCTTGCCTCAAGATATTGTGGGTGCTCCTTCACTGGAGGAAGAGATTGGATAGCCATTGTCTGGAATGCTGTAGGGCAGGGGTGTCCAACCTTGGGAACTTTTAAGACCTGTGGACTTCAACTCCCAGAATTCCCCAGGTAGCATGGGTAGCTGGGGGATTCTGGGAGCTGAAGCCCACGAGTCGTAAAGCTCCAAATTTGGACACCCCTGGTCTAGGGTCTCCTGCTCGAGTAGGAGGTCCTCTAAGGTCCCTTGAAGTCCTGTTATTCTTTTACTTTTCACAAACTTGATCATAGTTCATTGTGCAGCTGCTCTACCAACTCTTTAATTGTGCAGTAATTGTGAAGTAAAATTGCAGGGTACACTTTGGTGGGTCATCCTGACCATTGTTATGTTGTGCCGCAACAAGTAACAATCAGGAGGCAGCAAAGCTAGATGTGAGGATGGGGGACAGCGATTGTGTTCAGCTTGCCATTGGCTAGAACTCTGATCTGGTCACGCTTTTTGGTTCTGACTGTGGGGCAGCAACCGACAAATTGACCAGCCATCCCAAGGACACTGAAGGCCAAAGCTGTGATTTCAAGGCCTGAGGCAACCGGGGGGGGGGGGGAACAATAATGGTCAATAGGAGGCCTACACTGCCAAGACCCACCCTTGTTGTGAACATTGCTGTGTCAAAGCCATCAAGGGTATTTTGGCACTTTTTGTACAGCACTGCCCATTTATCTCTCATTCTCAAGGTGCTTTTTCAGGTATGAGATTTCCTGGAGTCACTATGATTGACTATCCCCTGACACCGGTGTTAGTCCCGCCAGGGCTTCAGCACTGATGTTGTGTTTTATGACTTCATCCCAAGGAACAGGCAGTTCTGGGTAAAGTGGATAGCTTCATGTTTGTAACCTCCAATACCATCAGTATGATGGCATTAACTCAGGTAGAATTCAATTGGGAAGGATGTGGGTGTTCATGGCTACACAATTTCTAGCACCAGAGAGACAGGCTGATCATGGTTGTCAGGAGTTTTTCCATTCTTGTCTTATGGTAACTGTCATCTCATCCCAAAGGTGCTTCCCCACAATTGTCCTGATGTCAACAAACAAGGGCTGTCACGCAAGCAAAGGAGTGCAGTGTTTCACGTGGTTAGAACACACTGGGCTGACAATGAGCAAGTCCATGTTTGAGTCCCCAGTGCTTCTGTGTGTCTGGGTGAGCTCCCGTCATTCACTCCAGCTTTTGCCCAAGTAGCAGCATGAAAAGCAAGTAATTGTAAGCAGATCAACAGGTACCACTTTGATGGGCACATTAATAGGGACACGAGCACCCCAGGGGCAGTGGTGATATTGCCATCTGAGCCTTGCATGCCAGAGGCACCCCAGTGCTTCCAACACAAAAGCAGCAACCCCAGTAAAGATGTGTTGCAACCCAGCCCAGCTGTTGCCATAAGGGTGAATGGGACGCTGTCTACAAAATTCGTTGTGCTTTTTATTTGGTCCAGATGTAGGTAAAGTATTTTTCTGGATGTGAAATTAATAGGGCAGTCTCCCAATATGTGTCACTTGCCCCCCCACCCCACACACACTGTTGTCTAAACCAAGTAGGGAAAGCAGCCCATCTGTTAATAGGACTTCATACCCACTCTCTATAGTTGTGCTGTCCCACTCACGCACACCCACACACCGTGGGTGTAAGGAGACTTCATTAAAGCTTCTGAGCCTGAATTGGTATTCCCCAGCAATTCCCTGTGCTGGCACAAATTCAGCCCCAATGAGTTCCATGGACTACTCAAATGAACACTAGTCCTCAAGGCAAGGCAAGTCCAGGAGGCAAAACAAAAGTAAAGCAAACGAAGCAGCTGAAGACACATGATCCAAACTTCAAGGCAAGAACACACAGCAAGAAAAGAAACATGTTGTCCCCGACAGTGTCTCCATCTGTCTGCTGTGCTAAATAACCAGCTTCTGGTGCAGCACATCAGGAAGGGTGAGGGGCCTCCTCACGGGTAATCTGGCTGACCTTTGCTGCTCCTGCCTTTTCTCTGTCCTACAGATAAATCTCAGATCAGATCTTCCTTATCCCTTACCGGCTGCAGCTGCATGCTTTCCCCACCTGAAGCCTCAGGACAGTTCTGCTGCAGCCACGCTTCAGCCAAATCCCTTTCAGACGGATGCTTGGGACCCTTGACTAAATCCTCTCAGGCTCAAAAAAAAATATCCTTGTGTCATGGCTGCCCTTGAGGATGCCCCACATGCAGACATTCTTGGTCACTAAATTGCAAAAACTATGCTGGACTATAGGAACAGCCTGCCATGTCCCCATCCCACCCATTGTACAATTCTGCTGTGTTTGAACTCAGTGGCCGGGGTGTGCTTAATAAAATTAGTGGGCTGCATCTGCTCATAAAGAGGGGAGCTCTGGGTGATCTTGACAGCCCACTGGTTTCCCAGCCCGGCCCTCCAGGGAGGAGGAAAGGGGAGGGGTCAGGGGCACCGCATTCTTTGCCCGGGCGAGGAGTGGGAGGTGGCTCAGTCGCCCAGCCAGTGCCATGAGGTCCAGTGGCAGCCTCCTGCTCCTCCTGCTCCTCCTCCTCTTCTGGGGCGCCTTTGCCCACTGCAACACAGGGGTCATACTGGCCGATGTCTGTGAGTGTGGAGGGGAGAGGGCGGGTGGCTGGTGGGATGCCTCGACCAGAGGGGTCTTCGGACCTCCAAAACAGCCACCCCATCTGAACCTCCTCCAGATGGAGCCTCAGGGAAGTGCCCTGAACACCAGGAGAAACCTCCCTTTCAGCCTCCCAGAGACCTCCCCCATTCTCTTCCCTGGATTCGGGAATAGCAGCCCTCCATCCTTCATGGATGAAGAAGAATGGATGGAGAAGTAGCGGGGGGGTGTGAGGCTCTGCTGTGCCAGGCTTTGTTTCGGGGTCCCCGTCTTGGCCTGGCACCCTTTGAGCTTTGGGAAGGGGTCCCAAGGACACCACCCACCTCAAAATTGGAAGGCAGGATACGGGCAGGGGGTCGTGGGAATGGGCAAGCAGAGGGGAAAGGAGTTACTGGTCTTGAAACAAATATTGGTAGAATTACAGAATGTAAGAGTTTAGACTCAGGAAGGTCATCTAGTCCACCCTCTGCTTAGGGCAGGAAGCTCCCTGACAGATCACTCCACCTCACCCCCCAGCTCTGTTCAAATGCTCTGGTAAAGGAGGGCTCCCTACTTCTCACGGGTGTCCATGCCGGAGTCAAAGAGCTGTGACTATGCTCAAAGATTTCCCAAGCTTAATCTGCATCCTTATCCCTGAAACTTTGTTTGTTATTCTGTCCCTGTTCTTTCCCTTCCCTTCCCTTCTCAAGGCTAAGCCTACTTCCACACAATTGTTTGTCTGAATGCTGATCAACTCCAGGCACCGTTTCCCCTCCTTCACTCTTGGTCATCAACTTCCTCCCTCAAATTCAGGACACAAAATTGAGTGCAACGTCCTAAGTATGAACTGATCAGTAGACAAAAGACTGGGAATCATGGCTTCTTTTCAACCACAGTCTGTAGTTTTCCACTGACTCGTGTTTAGCATCCCCCCCCCGCGAGGCTCCCCCCTCCTATCCATGATGTCAGTTTTTCCCCTCCTTCAAGACTTCGCTTCTTCTGCCCCTTTTGAAGCGGTCTTGCTGGTTTCACCTGATCAGCCCCCTTGCCCTTCGGGGTCCCCGCACCGATACACACCCCCCCCAGCACCTACAACTGGGCAAAGCGTTGAGTTTCCAAATCTTCTCTCTTGCCAGATGATGGCAACTGTTTCAGCTTCCATGAACGTGACAAGCAATGCAGGGAGCCCGAAGATCGTTTTTTCTACAATGTCATCAATGAGAGGTGTGAGAGTTTCGTTGACTATGGGTGCCCCGCGATACTCAACCGCTACAACAGCAGGGAGCAATGCCAGGAGTACTGTGCACCAAAGAGTAAGCCTGGCTGCTGAGCAGGGAGGACCCAGCGCTGAGGCCCCTTAGAGAAAGCCCGGTCACTCCTTGGCGCTTCCTTAGGCCACGGGGGGCAGGATGAGGGATGGCAGGGGTCTTTAGGAGAGGGGGGGTCTGCTGAGCCCCTGTGGAAAAGGCCCAACCCAGCTTCACGCCTCTTCTCCTTCTTTTGGGGTGCTGCCCCTGGTTCTCCTTTGGTGCAGCTGACCTCAGGATCCAGTACAGGGTGGGGGGAGGCTCCCCTCTTTCCACCACCCCCAACTGTCTCTGATGGGGTTTCTCTAGCACCCTTTGTGGGGCTGCCTGAGGGGAGCTTCCAAAAGCCTGGGGGGGATTCTCTTTTGCAGTCAAGCTGGGCCCCACCTAAGAAGGCCCCCCGATTGGTGTCTGTTCCCATCTAAGTCTAACCCTGAAACAGACTGAAGGAGGGAAGCAGTCTGGAGGTGGGGGCTGCATCCCCAGTTCTGCTCCCTTCCTTCCTTCCTTCCTTCCTTCCTTCCTTCCTTCCTTCCTTCCTTCCTTCCTTCCTTCCTTCCTTCCTTCCTTCCTTCCTTCCTTCCTTCCTTCCTTCCTTCCTTGCACATCTATATAGCTGCCCACCTTATGTCAACCTCCATCTCCTCCATCTTCTCTGCAGATGTTTGCCACCTGCCTCCCGACCAGGGCCATTGCCATGACAACAAACAACGGTGGTTTTTCGACCCCAAGACCAAAAGCTGCAAGAGTTTAATCTTCAATGGCTGTGGGGGAAATGCCAACAACTTTGAAAGAAAATGGTTGTGTGAGCGGACATGCGTCCGGAGCCGTGGGCGTTTGGAGCTGCAGGGTGGGTTGTCCTGTGCGAAGGGGTAGAAGGTCCTGCAACTGCTCCCCTCAACCTGCACCTTGGGGGCTGTGTGCAAAGAAGAGGAAGTGGGGGAAAGAGACCCCCTCCGCACTGCAAAAGGAGCCCTCTTCCTGCTCCCCCCCTGGAGATTGTGCTGGGGATTCTGGCCCTCTGGCCAGCAGGAGAAAGAGGAGCCTGAACCTCTTTGACCTCTGTCAATCATATATCTCATAAGACCCCCTGCTCCACCCCCAAGCTAGAGGGGATCCCCTCGCCCCTAAGCCTTCTCCAGAAGAGCAGGTCAGCTTCCCCCATGGAAGGGAAGGGGGCTGGGCTGCCCCAAAATGTAGGGACCTAGACTATCTGGGGGGTCACAAAGGCGGAGGCTGGGTGTCCCCCTCCTGGAGAGAAGCAGCCCCTCACAGTGGGGGAGGGGTGCCTCTCTGCCTCTCGGACAGGCCAGTCTAGCAATGGGGGAGGGGCTCTCCAACGCCCCTGGAAGGAGGGCCGGGAATCCTCCCCCCATCTATTCCCCCCCTTCCCCAGGGAAGACCGTTTCTGAGGCCTCCTTCCCTTTTCCAGGCTCTCCCTAAGGGCTCCGTGGAGGGAAGCTGGGCTGCTTCGTGCTGAAGAAAGAGGGGTGGATCAGGACGAGGCCAGGCGCAGGAAGCCTCCAGGCGCCTTTGGAAGGAAGGGAATTCTGGAATAAATTATTGCCCAGAGGAGACGGTGGTCCTGGATTCTGCGCCTGTGCCCAGAAGGGCACAAAGTCTGCCCCCCCC
>JAKJMR010000995.1:421446-446666 GCA_024449315.1 Daboia siamensis | reverse complement strand
CAGGGAACCTCTGACAACGAGTACATGTTGCAGACTTGCAGCAACATATAATATTTAGTGCAAAGGATATAAAAATTCAGAAAATCTGAAATGGGGCAAATATATTTTCATAGAAGCATATATTTTGTTCCTAGAGGATTGTTTTAATTTGCCAGTTTCTTTCCATAATTGTCTTTTGTTACTGCTGCTGTTACAAAACATACATAAAAGGATAACTATCTCACTGTGACAGAGTTGTGGGATTTTATAAAAGTCTTTTCCGCATGTTATTTTTCTGATAGAAATTGTTCTATTCCCTCTTCTCTACCAGAGCAATTATTTTACCACCAGAACAAAGCATACAGATACCAGTACTACACTTGAATGTTTTCCCTATAAGATAGTTTGGCAGATTCAGATCAGGAATATATATGGGAAAGAAGTAGAAGAAATTACTGCACTGTCTAGTTTGGTTTCTTCATACTGTAGCTGAATTTACCTATGGGATGAGAATCATAGCTGTCTTAAACTCAATTTTATGGACAATATTCTTGCAAAACACAAAAAATGTCTTTAATATGCCTGATTGTCTGAAGCTGCAAGATTATAACCTTGAAGCTCATTTGTTGAAATGCTCTATGTTGATTATAAAGGCTAGATCATTCCCAAGGCCCCTACCAAAAGACTGGATTATGTTTCTGGATGAAAACTTGTAGTCTTTAACCTCTGGAATGAATTAGCCATTACTTTCCTGCCAGATGTTATAAACATATGTTCCTTTTCAGACTTCCATACTCAATATACAGATGCCAAAGCTGTAGACATTTGAAGGATAAGAGAAACAGCACACTTTGTCCCTATTTTAATGTGCCAATGCTCCACTTGTGCTTAATGCATTAATTATGTTTGCACAGTGACAAGTGAACAAAACATGTTATTATCTAGCATAGGGATTACATGACTCATGGCTGAACATTATTTTTTCTAGAACTTCTCTAAAAGACCAGCAAGTACCATTAGAATTGCACATATGATTCATTAGCAAATAAAAAAGGCTTATAGTAAACACATCATCCTACTTCCTCATGGAATAACTTGTTGATATTTTTGTAATTTATCTGTTCTTACTTAAGACCACTTCTATTATATATTTTAAGATGTTAAATTGTCCCATTAGAGCAAGTATATTATTTTTACTTACAAATATTTTTTTATTAAAAGAATCTTCCATGTTTTTCTGTTCCTATATTCCAGCTGCATTCTGATTGACGCTACCTTATCCAAGTTCATTCAGTTAAGTTTACTTTTGTTTTCTATACACCGTACAAACATTTCTGCTAGCATTTATTTCTTGAATGCTAGGGAGGAAAGGCAATCAAGCAAAGAGTATAGCCTTTTATTTCAAAAGACCATTTTATTCAGATTCTTTTCTCTCATTATTATTTTTGTAGGACATCCATTCCATTTTTGTAATTTTATGTTTACCTAGTGCACAATCCATAAAAATGCAAATAGGAAAATAGCAACCACTGTGGTGAGAAGGTAACAGCGTTCCGTGCGCCTTTGGCATCTAGTCATGCAGGCCACATGACCACGGAGACGTCCTTGGACAAGCGCTGGCTCTTCGGCTTTGAAACGGAGATGAGCACCGGCCCCTAGAGTTGGAAACGACTAGCACACATGTTCAGGGGAACCTTTACCATTAACTTTTAGTGCACAATGAGCAAAAAGACAGCACATTCATACTTGCAAGATTCTGTTAATCTAGCTATTTTCAATAAGTATAGTACTAGATTTCCTGAAAAGATAATTTTCTAGTCTACTAAGTGGAGCTGACATTAAAAGCTATACTGACAACAAGTATGTTTCACATTGATCACCCAAAACAGAAAATCCCAACTGAGTGCCTGAACTAAGCGTGTTCCACAATTTGCTTCAACAGTGAATACTAAAAAAGTAATATATAATTTGACCATCATCCAAATTGAAAAACAAAACAAAACACATGATATGTATGTAAGAGATTAAATGAAAAATAGATTATTGATTTGGTTCCTTCTGCTAGATAACTAGGACATAGAATTATAAAGGAACTACATTTTTTAGCATTAAATCCTCAAATGCTATGTAGCACCCTGGGCAGCAGGAATCTCCTGCAGTTTTGGTTTATGGTGAGTACTTCAGTGTCTTTGATGTGATCTTAGACTCTTTAAGTCTTCCATTAATGTGAAGCATTAATCTTCCAAAGAAAATCCAAAACTGAAATCTTGATCTACTGCTGGAAACAAGTTGATTATGAGATATTATTGTGAATCCAATCACTTAGCAAGGTGATTTCAAAAACTGATATATATAATTTTTGGAATAAAATACCTTAGATTGGAATCATTACAGAACAAACACATTTTATAAAGGAACATATAGATCACTTTGAAAAGGCAATGCAAATCACAAAGGAAGAATGCAAATGTGAATGTGCATTTAGCCCCGTGGAGGAAAATAATAATAATAATAATAATAATAATAATAATAATAATAATAATAATAATAATAATAATAATAATAATAATAATAAAGTTGGAAGGGACCTTGGAGGTCATCTAGTCCAAACCCCCGCTCAGGCAGGAAACCCTATACCATTTCAGATGCTGTCCAGTCTCTTCTTAAAAACGTCCAGTGTTGGAGCATTCACCACCTCTGTAGGCAGATTGTTCCACTGGTTAATTGTTCTAACTGTCAGGAAGTTTCTCCTTAGTTCTAGGTTGCTTCTCTCCTTGACTAGTTTCTACCTGTTGCTTCTTGTCCTGCCTTCAGGCACTTTGGAGAATGGCTTGACTCCCTCTTTTTTGTGGCAGCCCCTGAGATATTGGAACACTGCTATCATGTCATCCCTCGCCCTTCTGTTCATTATACTAGACATACCCAATTCCAGCAACCGTTCCTTATATGTTTTAGCCTCCACTCCCCTAATCATCTTTGTTACTCTTCTCTATACTCTTTCTAGAGTCTCAACAACTTTTTTACAACATGGTGACCAAAACTGGATGCAGTATTCCAAGTATGGCCTTACCAAGGCATTGTAAAGTGGCATTAATACATCACGTGATATTGATTCTGTCCCTCTGTTAATGCAGCCTACCACTGTGTTGCCTTTTTTGGCAGCTGCAGCACACTGTTGCCTCATATTTAAGTGATTGTCCACTAGGACTCCAACATCCCTCTCACAGTACTATTGAGCAAGTTACCACCTATACTATACCTGTACATTTGGTTTTTCTTGCCTAAATGTAGAACCTTACTTTTTTCACCATTGAATTTCATTTTGTTAGATAGTGCCCAGTGTTCAAGTCTGTCCAGATCCTCCTGTATCTTAAGCCTATCTTCTGGAGTATTGGGTATTCCTGCCAGCTTGGTGTCATCTGCAAATTTGATGAGTTTCCCAGCTATCCTCTCGTCCAAATCGTTGATGAAGATGTTGAATAGCACTGGTCCCAGAACAGAGCCCTGGGGCACCCCACTACACACTTCCTTTCATGTAGATACAGTTCCATTGAGAACCACATGCTGAGTATGGCCAATCAGCCAGGTACGAATCCATCTGGTGGTAATGCTGTCTAAACCACATTTTTCTATCTTATCAAGTAGTAGGTTGGGATTTATGTTATCAAATGCCTTACTGAAGTCCAAGTAAAGTATATCCACAGCATTCCTCTGGTCCAATAATTTTGTCACTTGGCCAAAGAATGCAATAAAATTTGTCTGGCATGATCTGTTTTTGACAGACCCATATTGGCTTTTAGCAATGATTTTGTTTGCCTCTACATGTTCGCTGATTTGTTGTTTGATTATCTTTTCCAGAATCTTCCCAGGTATTGAGGTCAGGCTGATAGGTCTGTAGTTTCCTGGATCTATTTTTCCCCTTTTTTGAAGATGGGAACTACATCAGCTCTTTTCCAGTCCTCTGGTAGTTCCCCAGTGCTCCAAGATCTTTGAAAAATAGAGTTCAGTGTTTCTGAGATCATGTCTGCCAGTTCCTTGAGAACCTTGGGGTGTAATCCATTTGATCCTGGTGATTTGAACTCATCTAGGCTGGAAAGGTGCTCACTTACCATTTTCTTGCCTATCTTAACTTGTGTTTCAAATCTGTTTTTTATGGTACTGTTTTTGATAGTTAGACTGTTTTTTCCCTTTGTGTAAAGACAGAGGCAAAAAACAAGTTAAATAGTTCTGCTTTCTCCCTGTTGCTTGTCACCTTCTTGCCACTTTCCCCACTAATGGACCAATCATTTCCTTAACTTTTTTCTTGTTTTTTACATGTTGAAAGAAGCTTTTTTTTGTTAGTTTTGACTTTGGTAGCAAACCTTAGTTCATTTTGAGCCTTAGCTGTCCTCACTTCATCTTTGCAGGCTTGGGCTATTTGCTGATATTCTGACTTAGTTATGTGCCCCTCTTTCCACTTTTTATACTTGTCCTTTTTATCTTTCAATTTATCAGAGAGTTCATTATGCAGCCATGCTGGTTTCTTTTGAGAGCTATTATTTTTCTTCTTTGTTGGTATTGTGCTAGAATGGGCTTTTATTGTCTCACTTTCAAAATTTCCCAAGCTTCTTCAGTTGTTTTTCCCTTTAGGATTCTCATTCATGGAATCCTTCTCAAGCTCTCTCTAAGTTTATTGAAATTAGCTCTCTTAAGGTCCAGGACTCTAGTTTGACTATGTTCTATTGCTTGTGCTTCCAGAATGTTGAATTCCAACATTGCATGATCACTTCCCCCAAAGTTTCCTGTGGCTTCAACACCTTCTATCATTTCATTTCTGTTAGTGAGGATTAGATCTAATATGGCCAATCCCCTAGTTCCCTTTTCTACTTTTTGGGAGACAAAGATGTCTGCTAGGTTTGTCAGGAATCTGTTTGATCTTCCACTTGGTGCAGTTTGTCTTCCAGTTGATGTCAGGGTAAAGTCATCCATTACTATTCTGATGTGCTTCCTAATACCTTAGTTAGCTGATTAGCAAAAAGTTCATCTATTTTCTCTGTTTGGTTGGGTGGCCTATAGTATACTCCTATGACAATGTCATTTCTCTCTCTTTTATACTGACCCTAATGCATTCAAGACAATTTTCATCATTGTTGTGCTCTATTTCTATAGATATGTAGTTATTTCTTATATAGAGGGCAACTCCACCTCCTCTTTTGTTTGGTCTGTTTCTTTTAAATAATTTAAATCCCTCTAGCTGTGTGTTCCATTTGTGGGTTTTATCCCACCATGTTTCTGTAATGACAACAATATCATATCTGTCCTCATTTACCTGAACTTGTAGTTCACCCTGCTTACTGTTCATACTCTGTGCATTGCTGTATAGATATTTGAGTCCTTTATGACTGACCCTCTGTTTACTTTCTACATAACTTGTGTGGTTCCTGAGTTCCCCTATTTTCTTTTCTGTTTGGTTAGTGCACTTTGTGTGGCACTAACTATTAAAAGTGTAAGAGGGATTGAGATTGAAACTCAAGATAACCCTGCATGGATTGCCACTGTAATTATCTAGGACAGATGGGAGGATGCTAACCACCAGATTGCAACAATACATGTGAGCAGTCAGATGAGGAGTCCTGAACTCATTGGTAGCCTCACATTGCAATGAGCAAGGATATACATTCAATTTCACAACTACTAAGATTGTTGAATGGGTATAGACAGGAAAACAATTGAAATCTGGGAATTGGGCCCCTTGACAGTCAACAGGAAAGCTGATTTATCACCAGCTTATCAGGTACTTAGGAGCTGAAGACTTGACAGTATGGGGAACCAACAGCCAATAACTTAATAGTCAGCCATCAACACCCCAATGAACAAATAAAAAGCCACACACAATCAGGCACTATATAAATAGTACACTTAGAATACTCCAAAGCCCACATTCTGGTAGAAAGAATTTTCCTTGTGGATGGATTGGAATACTAAACCTCTGGCCCAGTGACTGACCTAGATTGGATCAAGATAAACTGCCTGGATTCTTTTTGGCATAAAAGGAAACAAAGTTATACTGGAAGTCTTTCAAGACAGTCTGTTCTTATTAGAATTCCAATAATGCTTATCTGTTTCCTGACTTGGCTTACCTTGAAGAGATGGTATCAGTTTTGAAAGCACCATTAATCTCTAATCAGAGAAGCATCAAAAATTGTTTTAAATTATGAAGATGGCGTCAGATTCTTGGGGTATACGTCAGTCTATAGAACAACTTGTTGAATCACTGATACAATATTAAGAGCAAGTGTATGCAAATGGTAAATTATCACAATGCCAAAATCTGTAGGAATCCATTGCACTCCCCCTTCAACTTCTTTCTAGCTATAAGCATAGCCATAAGAAGTGCTTCAGAAAACACAAATGTCAAGCTGCTAATAGGAAACCATTCGAGGCAGACTTCTTGTCCTGCACAGCAGTGCAACAGTTAAGGGGTTCAGGACTTCATGCCCTTTGTCTGAGTTTCTTCCTGTTAGGGGGACCCTAAATGGGTCAGAAGCCAACCTGAAGAGGTGGCAAAAAAGGAAGGAAGTTCCAGGGACCTTGAAAAGATGGTGGTCAACCCGATCAGTCCAGGAGAAGCCTTCCAGAAACTAACAGGAGAAAGGCTAACCTAACTTCAGAGTCTAGCCCAAGCTGCAAGCAACCAAAGTCAAAAGCACTATTTTAAGCTGATTGTAAACAGTGTGTTTGAATCTGGGTAAGAACATCAATTTTCTCTATCCTACTTATCAACTTTCCTGAAGAAAAAAAAATCTGAAGAAGCAAAAAACCTTTGAAAGTGAAGGAGAGTTTCACCCCACACACACTCTTTTACTAATGGAAGCGGCAAATTAAACCTTTTATGGAAGACCAAAATGTATTGAAATGAAATGAAATGACTATAAAACCTAAATTTGGATAAGTTTGAAATTACTGAATGGTTAAGATTCTCATTTTAAAGGCAATTTGTTGAAAAATAAACCATGCTGACATCTAGTGGTGGATGAAGACTACGACAGCTATGACTTTCAAGCAGGACTTGGCAAAATCTGGAAAAAACTAATCTCTACTTGTGACCTTCAAAGCTCTAACAACAGAAAACAGCTGTGACAAAAAAGAAAACAATCTGGGCTGCAGACAAATTGAGACTTACAAACTTCAGGGAACAAAAAAAAAACAACAACCCTTTTTTGAACTTTCGGCATTACAAGTATCTATTTAACTCTGACCCCAAAGCTATTTGCAGAGAAAAGAAAATTTGGATTCTTGGTCATCATGAAAAATCAGAGATTTACAGAGAGAACCTATCAAGAAAAAATAAATACTTTTCAAGAGGAGACATATGATGTGTTGCAACTAATTCAAATAACAATGGTTTTAAACCACAACAAAATACAAAATAACTTTGAAAATATAAACCAATTCATCTCCTATTTAACTTTACAACAAAAAAAATCCCAGCAAACAACAAGAGAAGGAACAGATAAAACAGACAACTGAATACAAATTTGAGGATGGACACTTAAAGATGGAACCTAACAAAACAAAGAAGTATGCTTTAACCCAAGTGGAAAAAAATTTACAAGAAATACTGGACTTGGAAAAGACAACATATACTTTAACACCACAAAACAAATTTGAGGATAATTTAAAAAAATGGACAAAATGGACTGCAGAGATGCCAGGAAAAACACTAGAACTGGAGAGACAAAAAATGTTAAGAGAAAGCAAAGAAAAAGAAAGAAAAAGATTTTCAACAAAAATGAATGGGCAAATGCCTTTCACAAAGATATTTTACTTGACTTACCTTTTATATTTGCAGTATCACCTACAAGAATATGGAAAGATTCTTTGATTCAGCAGAACATATTGATTAAGAAAGCTACTGGGCAAAAGAAAAAGGCTAAAGTGAAAATTAAGAAAATAGATGATGGGGCCTATCAGAGAGAATATTTTTAAAAGAAACACCTGTTTGAATATGATTAAAGAAATAGAAAAATTTTGGATATGAATTTGATTGTAAGACGGAAAAGGCCAGCAAGTAACATAGTACTTTCTTTTCATTTTATTTCTTTTTTTTAAATACATGTTTTATTGAGTTTTTAGTTTTACATCCAGGTATTTATGAAGCAATAGGGTGGTTGGGTAGTTAAAAGTAAACAATAGTAAATAACTAAGTCATTAGTAGATAGCTCAAGTTATGTCAACAAGAATTCCCTCTTCGATTCCCTTAGTTATGATAACATAGTCAAATTAATCAAATTTATACAATCAATTAGAACAATTTTCAATATATTTTCACATATACATATCCATGTCCTGTTTTTGAGTTTTACCTAACTGGAATAGGATATTCTGAACTAGCCTATAATATATAAAAGAAAACTTAATTTTCGGGTAGCCCACATTTCCCCCATTTCATTATATAGTAATTATTCTGTCTAAAATACTTATGCTGTTCATTTCAGTGCATTCTTATTTTATACAAGTTTATTCTGTATAACATCTTAGTAGTTCACCAATTCTTAAATGAACAATGCAAAGAAATAGAAGAAAACAATAGAATAGGGAGGACCAGAGATCTTTTCAAGAAAATTGGAGAGATGAAAGGAACGTTTCATGCAAAAATGGGCATGATAAAGGACCAAAATGGCAGGGACCTAACAGAGGCAGAAGAGATTAAGAAGAGGGGGCAAAATTACACAGAAGAACTATACAAGAATGAGCTTAACGTCCCTGATAATCACAATGAGGTGATCACTGACCTCGAGCCAGACATCCTAGAATGTGAAGTGAAGTGGGCCTTAGAAAAGCTGAGCAACAACAAAGCTAGTTTGTTGCTATTCAAAATCTTAAAAGACAATGCAGTAAAAGTGCTACACTCAATTTGCCAGCAAATTTGGAATACTCAACAGTGGCCACAGGATTGGAAAAGATCAGTTTACATTCCAATTCCAAAGAAAGGCAGTGCCAAAGAATGTTCAAACTATCGCACCATCGCACTCATTTCTCATGCTAGTAAAGTTATGCTTAAAATTCTACAAGCTAGACTCCAGCAGTATGTGGATCGAGAACTACCAGAAGTACAGGCAGGATTTCGAAGAGGCAGAGAAATTAGAGAACAAATTGCCAACATACGCTGGATCATGGAGAAAGTTATAGAGTTCCAGAAAAACATCTACTTCTGCTTCATTGACTATGCTAAAGCATTTGATTGTGTGGCATAACAAATTGTGGCAAGTCCTTAAAGAGATGGGCATACCAGACCATCTTATTTGTCTCTTGAGAAACCTATATGCGGGCCAAGAAGCAACAGTGAGACCTGGACACGGAACCACTGATTGGTTCAAAATTGGGAAAGGAGTCCGGCAAGGCTGTATACTGTTGCCTTGCCTATTTAACTTATATGCAGAGCACATCAT
The DNA here is from genome assembly GCA_024449315.1 of Daboia siamensis. Taxonomy (NCBI): domain Eukaryota; kingdom Metazoa; phylum Chordata; class Lepidosauria; order Squamata; family Viperidae; genus Daboia; species Daboia siamensis. Next base: position 437,256 of record JAKJMR010000995.1, on the reverse strand, counting down.
GAGAAAGGCAGGACTAGATGAATCAAAAGTTGGAATTAAGATTGCTGGAAGAAACATCAACAACCTAAGATATGCAGATGATACCACTCTAATGGCAGAAAGTGAAGAGGAAGTAAAGAGCCTCTTGTTGCGAGTGAAGAAGGAGAGTGCAAAATTTGGGTTGAAACTAAGCATTAAGAAAACCAAGATCATGGCATCTGGCCCTCTCAATTCCTGGCAAATAGATGGGGAAGAAATGGAGGTAGTGACAGATTTTATTTTCCTGGGCTCCAAGATTACTGCAGATGGGGACTGTAGCCAAAAAATTAAAAGACGCTTGCTCCTGGGGAGGAAAGCCATGGCAAATCTAGACAGCACACTAAAAAGCAGAGACATCACCCTGTCAACAAAAATCCGTATAGTCAAGGCTATGGTCTTCCCAGTTGCAATGTATGGCAGTGAAAGCTGGACCATAAGAAAGGCTGAGCGCCAAAGAATTGAAGCCTTTGAACTCTGGTGCTGGAGAAGACTCCTGTGAGTCCCTTTGACTGCAAGGCGATCAAACCGGTCAGTCCTAGAGGAGATCAATCCTGACTGCTCTTTAGAAGGCCAGATCCTGAAGCTAAAACTCAAATACTTTGGCCACCTAATGAGAAGGAAGGACTCACTGGAGAAGAGCCTAATGCTGGGAAAGATTGAGGGCAATAGAAGAAGGGGACAACAGAGAATGATGTGGCTGGATGGAGTCACTGAAGCAGTAGGCATGAGCTTAAATGGACTCCAGAAGATGGTAGAGGACAGGAAGGCCTGGAGGAACATTGTCCATAGGGTCGCGATGGGTCGGACACGACTTCACAACTAACAACAACAGTTCACCAATTATTGAAAAAAATATCTTTTGTAATATAAGTCAATTCTAATAGCTAACTTTCCTTTCCTTTAACGGTCTAAAAGTTAAGTATAAAGTCAATATGTATCTTTTAAAGATTCCCCTTAGCCCATTAAGAAAAAAAAAATAGTTCTGTCATTACATCAAATATATTCTATTTATCATCTTAATAGAACATCAATTTTTAAAATATCTTTTATTATATCATTGCAAATTCTATAATATAATTCAAAATTATGTTCTGATAGCTAATCTATTTCATTATATAGTAATTATCATATCTGAAATACATCCATATTCTATTTGTCATCCTTACAATTCATGTATAATTAACAAAGTATGTTTAATTGTTTGTGGCTAATTTTCATTCCCTTAAAAATTGCTAAGCACATTGATTTGTACTTCTTAGATTGTAAGCCGCCCTGAGTCTTTGGAGAAAGGTGGGATATAAATGGGATAAAAAAAAAATCTAGATCCTAAATATAGGCTCAGTTTATATCTTTTAACAGTTCCCCTTGGCCCATTGAAAGAAAAAATTAAACTTTATTATTGCAAGTCTCAACATTTAGGACAGAAAAAGAAGAAAAAGTCATTTTAAAAAAAATCTAATTCTAACTTTTTTCTTGTGCCAGGCTGGCTTCCATATATCATTGCCTTTAGCTTCTCAAATGTGTCTCCCTTTCTTCCTACGCACATTGTTTGAATCCAGGGAGACCATTCAGTTATCAATTTTTCATAGAGAATGACCCTTTGTAGTCATTAATTTTTCGTTCCAGTAAATCCAATCTCCATTTTTGGCATAGTGCAGTTGTCATTAATTCAATCTGGTCTTTTTCTCCTTTCAAATCCATATGGCTTAGGTAAGAGGTCACGTCTCGTGTTGTAGTTTGGTTGGTTAAAGTCTTACTGTACTGTATTTGAAGGCCTTTGGCATCCTCCCTCTTAGTATTGCTTTCTTCAGCTTTTGTTCTTTGTTGGATTGTAGGTTTTGTAGTTGAAATCAAAGTTTGGGCATCAAGGCTCTCAGTAGATTGTACTTGTTGTACTTTAAAGTCCCCTATTTTGTTCTTGATTTCCTCATCCTCTGTTCATTTTTGGTTGTCAGTTCGTCAATTGAAGTAACAGTTTCATTGGATGAGTTTGTGTTGTCAGATTTGTCTTTAAGTCTGGCTTTTATTTCTGCAATCATTGCCAAAACTGTATCAAGTATGAGTTTATAGTCAAGTGGTGGAATATATTCTTCCATTTCTTTAGTATTTTACAGATAGGCCTTTAGTGGAGGCTATTTTAATAAAAGTCAATAATTGTCCACCTCCACTATTCCTAAAGGTTGTTTTCAGTGCCAGGTGTTCCCAATTTTTATCTTTAAAGATAATGTCAAGGACAAATCTGTTAAAGCCAGATCTCAGAGTAAAAAAAAAAAAAGGTTTACTTACTATACCAGGTTTTGCCACAAGATGTCCTCAATAGCATGTACAATCCTTTTGCAGACTAATATAATTTAAGTCTTTTATCCAATTAACTGATTTATAGCAGTAAATAGGGTAGTAGGTCCCCGTAAAAATAAGCAATAAAAATTTTTTAGTGGCCCAAAAAGTCCAGAGGTACAAATAGGGTTGCTTAGTTACTTAGCTTAGTCATTTGATTTCTTTTGAGGCTTTAAGGTTGTAAATTCCCAAATAAGCAGTCGCCGATATTTTAAGAAGGGGGAAAAAGATTTTCAGGAAAGTCCCACAGGAATATAATTAGGGAAGTAAGAAAGGTAAGGTTTCACCCAAATTCTCCAGATGGCTTCGTTGTGCTTGATAGTGATTTTGGCTTTCAGCAGGGAACAGCTTAGTGATCAGCCATGTTAATGGCCGATCTCTTCTTCTTCGGGCCAGAAGAGTAACTCCAGATCAAACAGAGGGTTGCCACCCTTCCAATCACAGACAGATAGCCTCCTCATGTGGTCGCCCCTCCAGGGCAACTTTTGACCCTTTTCAGGGCTCTCCAAGGAAGAAAGACCAGATGATGGGGGGAGCTTCTCCCAGCATGTCTGCCAGCACCGCATACACAAACCGGAAGCCTTTTTCATTTTATTTCTTGATATGAGTAATATAAAAGTTGGAATGGCTAATATAAAGGAAATGTTTTAGATATTTAAAGGTGATTGACTTTAAGAAAATTACAATGGATTAAAAAAACGTTTTGAATAAGAGTTAAAAGACTAGAAGACTAGATTTATTAAATGGAATATTTAAAGTTTAAATATATATTTTAATTATGGTAAAAAAGAATGAATTTTTTTTTGGAAATAAATATGTATTAGCTTATAGGAAATAGGGTTTTTAAGTAGCATACTATCTTTTTATTTTTTTATTCCTATTCTTTTTTCTCTTTCTTTTAGTCTTATATATTCCTTAAGAAAGGTAAAAGTTTTGGGTTGGCTTACATGAGAAAAAATAGACTTAAATATTTAAATGTAATTAATTTTGGGAAAATCTTAACCAGTAAGAATGTTTTGAACATTGTAGGAAAAACAAATGTAAATAAGAACTGTAAACAAGATCTATGATGAGACAACCAGAATGACTAGATAGAAAATGAATATTATATTGATGTGATTATAATCTGTAGAAATATTAGAAAAAATTTATACTCAATCATCATTCACTAAAATAACAAGAATTGTATTAACCTGGTAAAAAAGAACATTATGGGAAAAAGAGGAACTCAAGCAAAGTTATTATGTGGATTATAGATTATAGAAATCAACTGTTAGTAAATGTTTTTTCAACGTAAACCCAGAAAACACACTGTTTACTGAATATTAAGGTGATTATGTTAAAAAAAATAAAAAAAACATTTTTTTTTAAAAAAAGAACCCACCAGAGGCAAATTCTGTAACAAGCTAAGCTCTTGTGAAAGATACATTGTAATAAAACACTTATTGCAAGTGGATGTTGCCTATCTAGATAGCTCCATTCATAAGGAAACAAGCACTACCAGCTGTAGCTCATTCATAGTTTAGCACTATTGAAACCCTCACAGCAAAAACCAAAGAAAATAAGAATAGAAGATGGGGGATTTAAAATCTACATTCCCCCACCCAAAATGGCAGGGACCTAACAGAGGAAGAAGAGATTAAGAAAAGGTGGCAAAATTACACAGAGTGAGCGCCTGTTACTCGTCCCAGCTTCTGCCAACCTAGCAGTTCGAAAGCACATAAAAATGCAAGTAGAAAAATAGGGACCACTACGGTGGGAAGGTAACAGCGTTCCGTGCGCCTTTGGCATCTAGTCATGCTGGCCACATGACCACGGAGACGTCCTCGGACAAGCGCTGGCTCTTCGGCTTTGAAACGGAGATGAGCACCGGCCCCTAGAGTCGGAAACGACTAGCACGCATGTGCGGGGGAACCTTTACCTTTACCTTTATACAAGAACGAGCTTAATGTCCCTGATAACTATGATGGGGTGGTCACTGACTTCAAGCCAGCCATCCTAGAATGTGAAGTGAAGTGGGCCTTAGGAAAGCTGAGCAACAACAAAGCTAGTGGAGGTGGCAGTATTCCAGCTGAGCTATTCAAAATCTTAAAAGACGATGCAGTAAAAGTGCTACACTCAATTTGCCACCAAATTTGGAAAACTCAACAGTGGCCACAGGATTGGAAAAGATCAGTTTACATTCCAATTCCAAAGAAAGGCAGTGCCTAAGAATGTTCAAACTATCACACCATTGCACTCATTTCACATGCTAGTAAAGTTAGGCTTAAAATCCTACAAGCTAGACTACAGCAGTATGTGGATCGAGAACTACCAGAAGTACAGGCAGGATTTCGAAGAGGCATAGGAACTAGAGATCAAATTGCCAAAATATGCTGGATCATGGAGAAAGCTAGGGAGTTCCAGAAAAACATCTACTTCTGCTTCATTGACTATGCTAAAGCCTTTGATTGTGTGGATTACAACAAACTGTGGCAAGTTCTTAAAGAGATGGGAATACCAGACCATCTCATTTGTCTCTTGAGAAACCTATATGCGGGTCAAGAAGCAACAGGGAGAACTGGACATAAAAACACTGATTGGTTCAAAATTGGAAAAGGAGTCTGTCAAGGCTGTATACTGTCACCCTGCCTGTTTAACTTATATGCAGAGCATGTCATGATAAAGGCAGGGCTACATGAATCAAAAGATAGAATTAAGATTGCTGGGAGAAATATCAACAACCTAAGATATGCAGATGATACTACTTTAATAGCAGAAAGTGAAGAGGAACTAAAGAGCCTCTTGTTGCAGGTGTTGAAGGAGAGTGCAAAAGTTGGTTTGAAACTTAACATTAACAAAACCAAAATCATGGCATCCAGCCCTCTCAATTCCTGGCAAATAGATGGGGAAGAAATGGAGGTAGTGACGGATTTTGTGTTCCTGGGCTCCAAGATCACCGCAGATTGGGACTGTAGCCAAGAAATTAAAAGATGCTTGCTCCTGGAGAGGAAAGCCATGGCAAATCTAGACAGCACACTAGAAAGCAGAGACATCATCCTGCCAACTGTAGTCAAGGCTATAGTCTTCCCAGTTGCAATGTATGGCTGTGAAAGTTGGACCATAAGAAAGGCTGAGCACCAAAGAATTGAGTCCTTTGAATTATGGTGCTGGAGAAGACTCCTGAGAGTCCCTTGGACTGCAAGGTGATCAAACTGGTCATTCCCAGAGGAGACCAATCCTCACTACTCTTTAAAAGGCCAGATCATGAAGTTGAAATTCAAATACTTTGGCCACCTAATGAGAAGGAAGGGCTCACTGGAGAAGAGCCTAATGCTGGGAAAGGTTAAGAGCAAGAGAAGAAGGGGACAACAGAGAATGAGGTGGCTGGATGGAGTCACTGAAGCAGTAGGTGTGAGCTTAAATGGACTCTAGAAGATGGTAGAGGACAGGAAGGTCTGGAGGAATGTTGTCCATGGGGTCATGATGAGTCAGACATGACTATGCAACTAAGAACAACAACAATTTCCCTCACCCAATTTCAAAGGCAAGATATGACCTTTTAGACACAATAAGAATTATCCAACACCATTAGAATAGTAAAAGACAGAAGGCTCATCACAATGCGCAATCTCCTGGAACATCTCAATTACAAAGCCCCAGAACCTCATAAAAATCCATCCATTCACCCAGTCATTTGGACAGCTGTCCTAAAACTGAATCGCTGAATGTCATTTTGCTTCTGAAATAAACCTCGTTCGAAACATCTGGCTTCGACCTTTTAATTTCAGAGGTGGCATTTGTTTCCCCTCCTATGTATTCTCCCAGCAGGAAAAGTGAGCCCTGGGTTTATCTTTCAGCTAGTACAAACTAGTTCAAAAATACTGTCATCCAGGAGAAGCTCAGGTGGTTGTAACCCAAGCAATATTACTTTGTTATTATGCAAAATTGAGAGAGCTCAAAATCAATTTCTTTCAAGACTCAGTGTCAATTGATTATGGGTAGTCAATCAGAAAAGTTTCCTATCAATTGCTCTTTGGTCTTTGTTATGAGTCTGTTGAAAGAAAGAGCAGCCAACTGCTCTGTGGCCCTGACTATGGGTAATGAACCATTTCTGGATAATTACAAGAACTTTATGGAAAGATTTAAAGTACCTTTGATAATTCAGCAACATTGGAAGATTTGAACTTTCTAAATTCATTTTCATTCTTCATCATTTTTTATTCCAGTTGTATTTTTTTGTCTATCGTATTCTTTTTTCTGGTTTGCAAACCTTATAAAAATTCTTTTATGCATGTTTTGCTTACCTCACATATTGTTATTTCTGATATAATTGGAGTTACATTTTATTATTATTATTTTATTATTTTTTTGCACTTCAGTTACTCCTTTTTGGAGTAACAGCCTATCATTGGGATATGCATATGTCACTGGGAGGATCTCTATTTACTTAATAGATATTGTGAAGGTTTCAACTATGTTGGAAAACCCAATTGTGTTCACAACATATAAGGTGCTATTGAAGTATGACATAGATGTAAAAAAATTAAAAACTGTATGATAAAGTGGAAGCAAAACTTTGAAAAAGTAGTCACAGTACAATTATGACAAGAGGCATGGTAAAAAGTAATAAAATTTACTCCAAGCTGTAAGTCTGGGGAGGGAAACACCCTATACCACATAATGCTATGAATAGATTATATCTATCTGTATCTTCCAAAAAGACACAAGTGAGAAGTTCATTTTCCTTATTTTACTGTAAAGAAGGAAAAATATTTTTAAAACCATGTAATTTTAAGGTTCAGAAATACTTCATTAAAAATTTATGTGGGTTCTTCTGTGATTTCTCATCTCACTTTACTTCTTTGTTTTTCATCATCCTTCTTTCCTTTTGTTTCCTGAGTTGATGCACCAAGATTTTTGTGGCTTAATTGCATTATCAAAATTCAATTCAACAGATTAAAGAAGCACTTTTTTTTTTTACAAAAAAGGAAAATTGGAAAGATGTCAGGTTCAAAAATAGTGATAATCTGACACCTCAATATTATTTTAAAAAAAGCAGAGTAAGAACTGTTGAAAGTATTATCAAGGTGAGATGCCAGCAGTATATCTATCCTCAATCTCCTTGAGCTCTTAATGGCTTTTGATACCATTGACCGTAGTATCCTTTTGGAATCATTATTAAGCAATTAATGATTGCATCTACTTAAGGAAATAGACTTTATTGAAAGAGTCATTGAAAGAAGAATAATTTCAAGAATTTGAATCTAAGCCTGACTATAGCAAATGTAGCCTGAAATGAAAACCAAATCAAGTTATTCTTGTGACTATATGAGCAGCAAATAAATTTAGTAAATAAATAAAATTGCACAATGTAGCAGCTTAAGAAAAGTATATTTAAAGCAGAAAAGGATGTTTTTTTTCTTGCTCAAAAAAATGTCAAAAACAATAAATATTGTTTTCTGGAATAAAGATCAAACAGCTGATGGTACAGTATAAGTAGATGCAGTCCAATCACATAAAATTATTATCCGCTAAGCAAAGTAGGTATGACTGAATGGAAAAAAAAATTACATTGGTCTTCATATAAAATTTCCATAAAACTTACCATAAGCATTAAATCATAGATTGCCTAAGTTTAGAATAATTTAAACAATTCAATTTATAAACAACAACAATCCATAATTATATGCTACCTTTACAATTTCTAAATCCTTAGTAAGATTTGAATGATTAAGAAAATCAGAAGAAAACTAGAAACACACATTCAGTGTAACTGGACCATCCTCATCCTCATCAGCATCATGGAATATAGATTTCTGAATGTTTCTTCTTTGCTTTATTTTCCTTATCAAAGAGACTGATTAACCACTCATGTCTTTTGTCTCCTAGTTTGTATTTCACCCTTATTGAGTCAGTGGTAATTTTCTCCTGAAAGCTTTTCTAATTTCTAAATATTGAGGTTGGAGCAAAAGATAAATGTGTTGGACTTATATTGTGTTGGGAATGTTTTGCAAATCAAACTGGTTGTGGTCTGAACAATTTACTGTAAGTTAAAAATACAAAAATATGTAAGAAGATAATCATGAATTTCTAATACCACTTTACAATGCCTTGGTAAGGCCACACCTGGAATACTGCATCCAGTTTTGGTCACCACGATGTAAAAAAGATGTCGAGACTCTAGAAAGAATACAGAGAAGAGCAACTAAGATGATTGGGGGACTGGAGGCTAAAACATATAGGGAACGGTTGCTGGAATTGGGTATGTGTAGTTTAATGAAGAGAAGGGTGAGGGGTGATAAGATAGCAGTGTTCCAATATCTCAGGGGCTGCCACAAAGAAGAGGGAGCCAAGCTATTCTCCAAAGCACCTGAAAGCAGGACAAGAAGCAATGGATGGAAACTAGTCAAGGAGAGAAGCAACCTAGAACTAAGGAGAAACTTCCTGACAGTTAGAACAATTAACCAGTGGAACAACCTGCCTCCAGAGGTGGTCAATGCTCCAACACTAGAGGTTTTTAAGAAGAGACTGGACAGCCATTTGTCTGAAATGGTATAGGGTTTCCTGCCTTAGCAGGGGGTTGGACTAGATGACCTCCAAGGTCCCTTCCAAATTATTATTATTATTATTATTATTATTATTATTATTATTATTGTTGTTGTTGTTGTTGTTGTTGTTGTTGTTGTTGTTGTTGTTGTATTTTTTTACAGGGTATTGTTGTTGTACTTTTCATATCTGGCAAATATATTCCATTGTGTTTCACTTTATTGGATATTGGACCTATCGATTTTAGTGTCACCGACATTAATACATACATTGCAAAAAAGGGACTTTCTTTTGAAGTGTTTGGAAGAAAGGAAAGGAAAGGGGGAGGAAGAAGGGAAAGGGGAAAAAGGGGGAGGGGAAAGGGAGAAAGGGGAAAGAGAGAAGGGAAAAGAAGAAGACAAAAAATTGCTAGTTAACTATGGCATTACAGATAAAGCTTTGCTCTTATGCCCATTAGTCTCACATGTACATAAAATAGAGTAAGGTGATATCTATCAATTCCCCATCACCATTTAGATAATAACACAGTTTCCTGAGGTTTCTTTATCTAACTGAAAATACGTTGAGTTGTTAATACATTTTGCTATTCAGATTTTTTTACTTTTCAGCCCAATTTCTGTTCATCTCAATGTTTCAGTTTTCTTCCTAGATGAAAATTAAATACGAAACTATATTGACTCCCTGAAGCAGAAAATTTGTTAGGAATTATAGAGGCTAATGACACTCAGCTGTTTGAATTCCAGCAGGTTTAAAGCAGTACAATACCCCTGAAATTTAGAGCCACACAAATAAATTTAAACCAAACAACCAAATACTTAAAAGCACAACTTAAGTTGCTTTATTTCAATTATTCAGTAGGAGCTAACCATGAAGAGATTTTTAGCATGCCACTTTTCATAGAGTATGATGTGGAGAACAGTGAATATTTGTCACAAGACAGCTATTTTTTCACAAAGTTTTCTTAGATTGTTGAGGACATACAGTAATTGATATCTTGTTGAAATTAATATATTTTTGTAATAAAGTACTGTACCAGCAAATGTTTTTCGAGCTATAACATGCTCAAAAGTATACATATAAACACCTTCCACTCCCATACACAATATTTATTACTATCTATTCTGTAGCAACACAGTTTGGTTAACAACCATATACTTAGCAAATGGAAGTGTCTGTCCCAAGGACTATCTGAAAGTATGTAAATAAGCATAACCATTCTCTCATTATGGTCCATTTTGAAAGAGTTTTATTATACTATTGTACCATTTAAATGTGATATCATTTAAAATCCTTAACAGGATCTAGATACTCCGAATAAGGTCACTATGATATGAATCCAAACTGATTGCAGAAAGATATGAGTTGATCTTATCTATTGACTTTAACAAATTACACAGTAGTTCTTAGTTTATGCAGGATAGTATAAATGATAATTAATTAAATAATAATGAGAGATAAAGAAGAGTAATGCTCAAAGATTTTCCTCACTAATTTTAAGAATTTTGTTGTGCTTTTATCTTAGGATGTTTATGCTTTTAACATAAATCAGGAAAAATGCTTCACTTTTCATATTAGTTTAACCTTAGAGCCTATCTTTGCAGTTCAATAAAGTCCACAATTCTTATTTTGGGATTGTATCTGAGCCTAAAAAAATGCAGCTAAGGACAAAATTATTTTTTTGTTTGTTTCGAAGTTACATGGATGTGCTTTAAGAAAAAGTAGAGAGGCTGTTCATTCTCACTTATATGCAACCCCAAATATTTATTCTGAAAATTTGTGTATATACAAGTCCTATGGAAGTGCGGTGGTTCAGTGGTTAAAGTTGCTGAGCTTGTCAGCTGGAAAACTGACAGCCTGAGTTTGGGACTTGAGTGCCATGCGGTGGGGTGAGGTCCCATTACTTGCCCCAGCTTCTGCCTCCCTAGCAGTTCGAAAGCATGCAAATGTGAGTAGATAAATAGGTACCACTTTGGTGGAAAGGTAGGCATTCTGTGTACCTTGGTGTATATTGATGATTGCAATAGAAACAATTTGTAATAATTTGGCAGTGAAAACAATAATAGTTTTCTGGCATATGACATAGTATATTATTTCCTGCTGGTTTAATTGTTACCATATTTTCAGCATGCAGGACATATAAGTTCTCATGCTAAAGCAGGCAGCATCATTGAAAGCAAGTACAGGCCATCTGGAGCATAACTGAAAGATTTGTCTGGAAGAAAATCTATTGTTATGTTTCTATGGCCAGTTTTAAATAGCTATCAAAACAGAGAGCCTTTTTTAATGTGGCATCCTACCTACTAATCTGCAAGTAAGGAATCTGTCTGATAACAAAAAAGTATTCAACAATCAAGCTCAAGTAGCTTAGAGACTGCTTTTAAAAATAGAAAAAAAATACTTTCCCTATCACAAATTAATCTCATTTCAAAATGATTTTCAAAATACAGTTTATGCAATGCAAATCCCTGTTCCCAAAATAACCTGTAGTTGTGGTTGTTATGCCCAGCCAAGAGATAAATTACTGTTCAGTGAACTGTTTCAGCATGGCTACGTGAGGTGAAGTTAGGATTAGGAGAACTGATGAAGCATATACCATGAAAGAAATAAAAACATTTTATAGAACATATAGGTATTATTGACAGGTTTCCTCTGCTTTTTCAAACATAATTATTTTTCTCATTAGAAAATGTTGTTTGGAAAAAAATTCCATAAGAATTTCATATGTTATATAATGCACTGACACAGGGAAACATGTGTTGGCACCAAAATTACAGTATGGAATTATTTTCTTTCTGGTTTTAGTTTAGTTTTCCAAATTTTAATATGGATACTTATTTTTAATATTTTTTTTAAATAAATCTTTAAAAATACCGGTACTTTAAAAATGTTTCCAGATAGGGTTAGGGTAGGGCAGGGTTAGGGTTAGACACTTAGGCAGGTACTGTTCCAACAGTATATGGGTTTAAAATTAATATAGTCAATTTCCAAGGGCTTTGGTGGATACCTGTTTCTTGTGTTCTCTGTTTTATATAGGATTATAAAATATAATAACACTACCATTAGTTGAAAGTTACATATACAACATTGCAGACTTTGTAACTGAGAAACCTCTAACAGTTTACTGGATAGTATTATGAGAAATGAGATTGTTATTATATACTGGTGGGATTTTAGAACAGTTGGACAATTTGTTGTTGCTACTATTCTCACCCAGAAATACATACCTTTCAGGAATAGATTGATGAATTAGGAATGAAGTATCATCAACTCACAGGAAACATAGTATTCTAGACATTTCTTTTTATTCTTTCCTTGGAAGATTCCTAGGTAATCTGTCCCTATTCCTGCAAAGTAACTTTCAAATGCTAATCAGGAAAAAAAAATTATACACAAGAAAAACAAAAGTTGAACAGACAGAATCTGGACAGGGCCCATTGAGTTTAATCTTCAGGGTGCCCAGCATAAAACCTATCTTGAAACAATTACTCTGAACTTTTCTTTGACAAAAGTAACTTAAAAAATGGTTTGTGCTGTATCACCTGTCTTCAGTTTAAAGCAAGCAAGCAAGCAAGCAAACAAACCTAACTATCTAAAGTTATTTGTTGAAAGAACCACAAAGATATATCTTTCACCACAACCCCATGATGTGTCCCAGCTGCAGCCATTTATTGGCTTAGTCAAGAGCTTTACTATTTTGTTTTAAAATGTCAACTTTAATTCATCCATAGGTTCACTACCTGTCAAACACTGTTAATCAGAACTGGAATCAGTATTCCGCTTAGAAATAAAATCAGCTCCTTCTATATTTTGAATTCAGCATTGAATCAAACATCAGCTTTGATGAACTACATACTACTTTAAATCTTAAAATTTCAGAATGGTGAGAAATCTAAAATTAACAAAATATAAAACATTACTATAGGCAATCTGTTCCTAGCATCAAATAAAACTGGTCTGGTTTCAGTTATAAAAAAGTTATAAAATTTCAGGAAAATCTAGAGAATAAAATATAAATGCATTTCCAGTAATGATTCTCATTAGACTAGACAACGTGGTATCCTCCAGATATTTTTAATGTTGACTTTCACAATGTCTTTCCTTGGTTATATTAGTTATGATTATTCTAATACTAATTTTCTCCAATACTTTCTTTGGCTTACATGAAATCCTGGACAGATAATTCAAATTCTACTGGTTAGTTATTCCTCTGTGTGTGTGAGCGCTTTTTCCTGAGAACTCAAACAAAGGATATGGCTATCTTAAGGCAGAGATAGGACGAAAGTAAATCTTGATCACATCTACTAGTGCAGTATGAATCTGAGTAATTTTCAACAGCAATGCAATGACTCTAGCTTCTAGATATTTAACAGTAGCTTGTTTAACAACTTTGGTTCTTTTACATTTTGTTGTTGAAATGTTTGATATATATTAAAATGAACTGTTGTGTGGAAAGACTATGAGCACAGTAAAATTTTCAGTTTCAAGCTAGCACTTCTCTGATAGCAGGAGCTAGGAAGCATACTTTCTCCATGGCAGGCTTTGTCCTATAGAAGATACTTCCCCTAACCCTATCCTCCTAGAATTTCATAAAGCTTTGGAGATCTGGCTTTTTCTTTAGCTCTGAGATGAAATGACTGCATATTGAAAGATTAACTTAATAAATACTAGATTTTTGTTTTTAATGTTTATGTTTTAAATAATTTTAATAGTTTTTATGTCATTCATTTTATTATTGATATTGATTTAATTTTTGATTGGGAGTTGCCCAGATTTTGGTATAAAATATGTGACTAAATATAGGGACGCGGTGGCTCAGTGGGTTAAGATGCTGCGCTTGTTGACCAGAAGGTCGGCAGTTTGGCGGGTCAAATCCCGAGTGCCGCGTAACAGAGTGAGCGCCTGGTACTCGTCCCAGCTTCTGCCAACCTAGCAGTTCGAAAGCACGTAAAAAGGCAAGTAGAAAAATAGGGACCACTGCGGTGGGAAGGTAACAGCGTTCCATGCGCCTTTGGCGTCTAGTCATGCCGGCCACATGACCATGGAGACGTCCTCGGACAAGCGCTGGCTCTTTGGCTTTGAAATGGAGATGAGCACTGGCCCCTAGAGTCGGAAACGACTAGCACGCATGTGCGGGGGAACCTTTACCTTTACCTTTATGTGACTAAATAAATGCTTTAAATAGATAAACTTACATATGGCTATCAGTCTTGTTGTAGGACCTCTTTTTTTAATCTTTTTTTTTAAAAAAAAAAAACAATTTCTTTTTTGGCCTCACTTTTATGGAAGTAGCTGACTATTTACTGCCATTTTGTTTTAATTTGATTTGATTTGGAAAAGCATTAAAATTCTAATATAATCTTATTCTAGGCATAGCATAGTTAAAAAATTTTTTTACAATCCACAAAAATGTTCAATGAGTCACAGATACAATGTGATCCCATACACTTGGCAACATTTCTCCAAAAATTTTAAATACATTTATTAGTCACCAAAAGGTGGTCTACTTTGCCATATAAACTGCTGTAGGAGAAAAAAAAGGGAAGGGAGGATTTTCACATCCTTTCTAGAAATTTAAACAATCTGATCTAGATTAATTTAGATTACTGATACAAATAAACACTCAAACCCAAATTCAATTTACTCTCTCATCATGTCTTGGGATAGGCTAGCAAGGAGTAATAAAATAACTCTATACTTGAAAAACAACATAGAATTAGCCCTTCAAACATGGTGGTTTGTGTTTCAAAGATTCTCCCTACGTACAAGTTGGAATGTCCTTAACACTCATTCAGAATGAACTGTTTTACAATTCATAGACACATAGACTCTTGCATTTGCAACAGAACTAAATCATGATTATAGGGAAATTATTGATTCCTTTGATGAAGCAGATTCACATAGCAAAGAAAGCCAGTCACAGTCCTATTGCATGAACATAGTGAAGATAAGAACTATTTAATGTGTACAGTGTGAAGCAAGGAAGATTAATCAGTTAATAAAAATGTAAATTGCTAGATAAATGTTATTAATATTAGCCCTTGTGGACAATAAAGAATACTAAAGAAAAAATGGAAAAATCCTGCTTTTCCAACTTTACTGGTTTTAGTTAAAGCCAGAAATTCTCATTTCATTTCAGCAAATTTAAAAACATGATTTAATGAAAAACTATTTAGTACAGGGGTGTCACAATGTATCAATGTAACGTGTCACAATGTATCATGACGTTTTTGCCATTGTCGGCAATGAGGTTTATTTATTTATTTATTTATTTATTTTATTACATTTATATACCGCCCTTTCCCGAAGGACTCAGGGCGGTTTACAGGGTAATTAAAAACACAAATATAAAAGTTAAAAACAAATTAAAATAAATTATAATAATCCCTGTATTAATTAAAAAAACCCAATTGGACTAAATTAAAATTAAAAATTTGGTGCGGTTTTGCTATGATGCATCCAGCCTGCAGGCCAGCAGTTTGACACCCCTGATTTAGTGCATTAATCTGCAAAGACTAACTTTCTATTTATCTGCATTATTGATCTAAAAACACAAATCCAATGGGAAGAAGAATCAAGTCTTCTATCATTCCCCACCATTTATGCAAGAGTTGGTGAAATTGCCCATATTTTCAGGATAGGATAGATACATAATATGTCTTTGTCTTTTTTTTAATTTGTTGATGCTCAAGGTAAATCAGCTAGAGAAAGTGTGATACAATAAGAATCATATCTGAGGAGAACTGTATTTGAAGGACTGTGTTGTACAAATGAATGATTAGGAGGCCTGAAGTGACAGGGTTTATTAAGATGCCTAGGAAAGAAGATGACATATGCATTCAAACTACCAGGTTTCTTCATTTTCCTTTCCTTTTCTCCCCTTTTCCTTCCTTCCTTCCTTCCTTCCTTCCTTCCTTCCTTCCTTCCTTC
>JAKJMR010000995.1:392616-421436 GCA_024449315.1 Daboia siamensis | reverse complement strand
TTCCTTCCTTCCTTCCTTCCTTCCTTCCTTCCTTCCTTCCTTCCTTCCTTCCTTCCTTTTCTTCCTTCTCTCCTTCCTTCCTTCCATGCATAATCCTCTTTCTCAGACTTGGTACATACAAAATATATTGCAGGAATTCTTCCACATGATTACAAAATCTGTTTTGCTAGTCACAAGACAGGAACATACTAATTAAGAAAAGAAAATATTTGGAAATCAGATAGGAGAGATATCCATGTGCACTGATGTATAAAGATACCATCCTGGAAATTCCATCAGATTATCAGGTGTTCAAAATAATGGAGAAAGAGGTTAGTATAAACAGGCTGTGTAGTGGCCCAACTATAGAGTACTTCTATCTTTACAGCTTCAAACATGGATAATATCTAAGATATGCTAGTGAATTACTAGGGTAGAAGAACCATGATAGCAATAATCTTTATGTGTTCCATTTTCAGCAATCAATTTTTTTTAATAGAAAATGACCTGAGCTATGTCTATATGTATTGAAATTTTGAAAGAATAAGAAACTTTGCTACATCATACGATAAGCATATACTAGTTGGATGTGATTATTCCTTTCTAATGCTTATAATATCTGGTAGATTAATTTAAATTTATCTCAGTGCCTGTATGTTTACAAATAAAATTTTTGAATCTGAATATTATCTTATCTCTCTCCAATATATGTAAAAAGGGAAACAGCAAGCAATTACAGATTCTTACAAATTGTACATGTAAACTTCAGTGTAAATGTAACTTGGTTTCCTGTTCAAAGGATGGTGATTGCTGTTCCTTTTTTTTCCCCTCCTAGGTGTAACACTTGATAATTCTTTCCACTTGTTTGCCGACTGCTTTACTTTTCTCTAATGAACCACTAAGTGTATTTGTCAATATTTAACCAAGTGTTTAACCTAAGTGAGCTGGTGCAAATAGATACATAGTAAATATTTAAAATCCCATGAATGAGCTTTAGTCTAATCCCTATCAACAGACCCTGGATATAAAGATGGGAGAATTATATGCTGTAGTTTCCTAAGGAGTTCCCCCTTAATCCTAAAAAAAATGATTATATATACAACAGCTAGTGATTAAAAAGAGAGAGCAGGGAAAGAAAATGTTTTAAGTGGCAGTGATTTACTGTATTCAAAGGTGATATTTATTTTTAATACAGAAAACATAAGTATTTTTAGAGAGACATTGTTTCTGATTTTAAATAAACTTATTTAAAGTTTACGTCTCTAATAGATATCTCTGTCAATCATGAAATATAGCATACTCCTGATTTGAAATTTTGCTTGTGTGTAGTTGGTAATTTAACAGTGGATTAATTACATTTGGCTCCCTGGTTCACTTTTAGCTAACTTTTAACATGAACTCTACATCAGTTTTATACTGGTCTACATTATGCATCAGATGGTAATTCTTTTGCTTCATCTGCTGGCTGAGTTGTAAAAAATGAGAAATTACTTATCTAGTTCATATTGATACTTACAAATATCCTTACTGTCAACTGTAGCCAAAATAACTCCCAGGTGTAAAAGAACAACATTATACTTCATATGGATGGTGTCAAGAATTAGGTTAATTTTCAATTTTCTGACCTTTGAAATCATCTGGTCTGCAATAGCTGCTAAATTAAACCTGAACCTGATTCAGTTATTTCCAAAGCCATGGAAAAATTCTGTAGAAGTAAGATAGCAATAACAATAGCACTTAGACTTATATACTGCTTCACAGTGCTTTACAGCCCTCTCTAAGCTGTTTACGAAGTTAGCATACTGTTCCCAACAATCTGGGTCCTCATTTTACTGACCTGGAAGGATGGAAAGCTGAGTTAACCTTGAGCTGGTGAGAATCAAACTGTCAAACTGCTGGCAGCTGGCAGTCAGCAGAAGTAATCTGCAGTACTGTATTCTATTGTGCCACCACTAACCAATTCAGTAAGCTTCCACTTTATGGAATGTGGCAAATTAAGTCATTCATTTCCATACCTAATAATAATATTTTTTGTGTCAATCCAGGAAAAAGACTTTTCTCTCTTCATGCTGTTCACAATTTTAGAAAGCCAATATGGCTTTCATAAAGAACATCCTATTCCAAATGATGTTAACTGGTGGTGTCTCAAAGAATCATAGAATACTATAGAGTATTGAAACAAATTATAATTCTGTATATTATAGTTTATTTATACACAAAATATTAAGCATGATAATCCATGACATTTCTCTCTTATTGCATTGACATGGTGTCAGCAAGTGATCTTGTTTATGATTACTTCCTCCCCAGCCCCAAATCAGAAAAAGTTTGGTAGCATCTTTTCATGCTAACAATGTTATTATAAGCTGTATCTGTTGAAGTGAGCTGCAGCTCACCAAAGCTTATGGCTTACACTAACAGTTATGAATTTAAAAAGTTTTATCCAACTTTTTTTATTATTATTCTTGGCTACCATGAACTAATATGTTCCTCCTGCTACAATAGCTCCCTATTAAAGAAAAACTGAGCATAAATGTCTCCTGATTAGCAACTGAGATCATGGTGCTCAGTACTTTGCAAAATGTTTGTTCAGATTTGCAAACATCTTCTGATGGGGTGACATCAGTTCTTCTTATTTGCTTATTTGGGAATGACCTTGGAAGATTGTGTGAAGAGTCTGATCAGATAAGGTATAGCATTAACCACAGCTATCTAATGAGCACAGTAAGAGGTTCAGGAGAGACCCTCCCTACATTATTTGGCTATAAAGTTTACAGCAGGAGAACTGTACTTTCAGACTTGTAAGATTCTCTTAATGTAGCATTGCAATAAAGAAGAATTAGAATTACATGCTACGTTTGGTCTATTGCTTCCTGTCTGGTCTACCTCACAAGGCTGACACAAAGTCATATTTTTAGAGATTCATTACAGACTCTAATCAGGGAGGCAGGGTGCTTTCAGGTATGCTCTCTGCCACTTATATTGTGGAGCCTTCCTGTTCTAAGTCTTCTGGGAAAGAATGGTTTATGGTGGGTTGGATTTCATATCTCAGAAACTGTCACCATATCTTTACATAAGGTGACTGATTATGTTCATTCCTAAGGTAGCTCTCCCTGATTCCAGCCTTGTTTGATAATTATTATGCAGTTTTCAACTTTCCCTGTTTGAGGAAGGAAGGCACAAAGTACCCTAAAAAAAAACCCAAAAAAACTGATTTCCTTTCAGTCAAGATTCAGTTAAGATTAAGATATATGCATAATCATAAGCATTACTTGCATTCATGGATTACCTTTGTTGGAACCTAGAGGGCTATTGTACTTCTTCTGGTACTTTAGATTTCTTAAGGTTCTCCTAGTTTAGTGGAGCTTCCAAGTGATGGTGATTGGGAGGAGAGGCCACTTCCATGACTCTTTGTATGTTGGCTGCCTTGGGAGTCAGATACTTGTCTTCTGCTTTTCATGAAACTATAAGTGGTCATAAAGGTGTAGATAAGTTATATGGCACTGCCCAATATCACACTGTAAGGCTCTGAGGGCATTCCCCTGTGTTTAGAGGCTGTGAGGACCTAAATGGGATAAAACAGGATTAAATTAAAGCCTAACAAGATAGAATTACTGGTCATTCTGTTTCTCATATGGTTCAGTGTTGTTTCTCAGTGAGTTGGCATTGTACTTAAGGAGGCATAATAGCAACGAGTCTCCTAAACTCATAGCTTCTGCTATGTAAAAGCCTTGGCCCAAAAACTTTTGTTCAGTTTTACCTCACCATTTTTGCAATAGTATCTTATCATCTTTCAGCTTGACTACTGCAATATATTCTACATAAGGTTACCTTTAAACTATCCAGATATTAGGGTTGGTACAAAATGATGCAATCTGATTATTGGTATGTGCTATTAGGGGCATATTATTGCTATGCTTTAGGTCCTATTTTGGCTGTCAGTAAATTCACTACTAAAAAGAAACTCTAGTATTAGAAAAATAAAGTTTGATCCAACTGTAGTCACTTTGAAGCTGGAAGGCCACAGAAATTTATGGAATACCCAAATAAATACAGCAAGCAGCAGCAGATGAATCAATAATGGTTCTAATCAAGCTTACCTGCAAGTCTGGAGAATACCCAGTGGCCAACAGTTTAGACAAGGTAAATCTACATTTCAATACCCAAAAAAAAAAAATTGGGCAACTTCTTGTACAATATCCATAATTTCACATGCTAATAAAATAATATTAAGAATCATCCAATGCAGATTAGATATCTCTCTATATAAAAAAGAAATGCCTGCTGTTCAAATTGGCTTTTAAAAAGGCCAAAGAATATGAGACATTATTGCTGATGCACATCGGCTAATTAAGAAAGAAACAAAGAATACCAAAAAGAAGTCAGCATGTGCTTTATTGATTATAGAAAGGACTTGTGTCTATAATGTTGAGCTGTGGAATGTGCTCATAAAAATAGGATTATTTCATTGGCCCCATGAGAAAAAATATATCAGTCAGGAAGCCACAATACAGACAGAATGTAGTGAAACATGCCTCAAGATTGGCAGAAAATATGATAAACCTAAATACTCTCCCATTATTTTATCAAACTATTTGTAAGTGAAGTTGCATTGGAAGAAGATAACTGTGGTTTTAAAACTAGAAGAAAAAACCTGGGACTCTTGAGGAAGAAATCTGGGGCAGCCAATAAAATAAACCAATCATTCAGCAAATCAATGTAGAGTTGTCATTTGAAGCAAAAATAAACAGGCTCAAATTATCTTACTTTTGGACGTGTTTTGTGATGACCTAGTTCTCTGAAGAAGACTTCAGTGCTGGGAAAGGTGGAAAGAAAGAGAAGAGGGTGACTAGCAACCAGGTGAATGTACTCAAAGATACTGATAATAATTGTACCATTGGAATATCTGAAAGACCAAGTCAAGGAAGATTGTCACGAAAAAAAAACTTTGCAATCACTCAGATCTGAAAATTATTTTATGGCACATAATAAAAAAATTATAGAAGTAGCATTAAAATATACAAATATATTTTACATTCTGTCTTCATTCCTAGAACAGAATGGAATAGGACAACTCACAGCAGTCAGGTGGGTGTGATTGGGTGGGGGCAGCCATCTGAGCACTGCCAGGTGGGCATGGCTGGGTGGGCATGGCCAGGTCGACACGAAGATTAGGTGCAGTCAGCTCAGTGAAGATGACTTGGGGCAGATAACTCAGCATGGCTGGGTGGGCGTGGCCAGGTCAATGAAAAGGATTAGGTGCAACTGGCTTAGTACCGATCATTCAGCATGGGGGGGGGGGCAGGTGGATGCTGCCAGGTGGGTGCAGAACAAATTGCCCTGGGCAATTGGATATGGAGCCAACTTGTTGCTCCACCAGAATTTATCTCCCGATTTGCAGAAATGTTCACCTGCCACCACCTCCTTCTGTCCAAAGATCTGTCTAGGCAGAAGTTGGACTCAGAGGAAACTGCTTCCTACAAAATTTTTCTTCCATACTTTCACATGCAGTGGTATTGCCCTCCACCTCCAGTTTGCCAGGAGGAGCACCAGACAGGGAAACCCCAATGTCTGGAATTGGGAGAAGAACATTTCCTTTGGCATGCTGTGCATACAAAGAGGCACAATTCCAAGATTGGAGACTTTTGTCCACATCTGAACTGGCAAGCTGCCAATCATGCCTGGATAAAAGTCCCCAAACCTGGAATGCAGTCGGTGTGTGGGTGTGTGTTTGTGTGTGTGTGCACATGCCTGGCTGCCAGCAGTTTGGGGAGTCGAGGAGCTTGTGGGGTACCAAGTTGTCCCCATGTTGAGTTAGCCAGTGTGACTTGTATTGTGCTGACCCAGTCATGCCAAGTCAGCAGGACTAAGTTGGCTGCAGCTACCTGTTCAGGCCTACCCAGCCATTTCCAGAGGTCACACCAAGTCAGTCGAACCAAGTGAGAGGTGTCAAGCTGGCTGTGCTGAGCCAGCCATGCTCATCTCACTACTGTGAGTGATCATAGACCCAGAATATAAGGCAGTGGTCACATGTGCCTCCTTTTAGTTTCATGGATGAATAAAATCTAGAATTCTTTATCCTAATCCAGTATTCTAACCATACTGCATCACACCCAGGAAGAACTATATGCAGGGTGACTTTTGTTAGCAGCTTTGGTTTCTTTGCAAAAAAATTGGCTTTCATATATATTATGTATTACTAGATTGCAGATAATTTTTCTACTCTCAGAAACACATTCGTTTTCAAAATTATTTCAAAATTACTAGGAATCATAAACTGATTGGGAGTAAATTCAAAACTTGCAAGAAGAGACTCAAAGTCAGTGTGGTCACACCATATCTATTCTCTTCTTCCACTTCAACAAAGTATTATTTACTGAAGTGACAATATGGCATCTGCTTCATCATTAAAAATTTATGTGGTGCCTTGATTCTAATATTAGCACAAGCTAATGCTTGAAACAACTGCAGTAAAAGAGAACTATGTTAATTAGTGTAAAGAAATATAAATGATTGAACAAACTGAACCTAGAACTTTATTGGTATGAAATATGCCTTTGCAGATCTATTGAATTTATTTTGCTCATCTTCTTCTTATTGTCTTAAAATGAGGCTATATATTTTATTTTTATTTTGTTCTCTTTTGAAAGTTTATTCAATTGTTTTCCTCAAGAGTTCATATGTGACAGAGAAAATCTTGAAGCAAAATAAAGATTGTGGACATAAGTTAGATGTATCTATAGCTCTCTAATTGTCTTAGTACTTATCTGAACTAAATTATCTGAACTAATAATTTCAAGGCAAATTATTGTTAAAATGTTGTTATTCCAAAGCTGCCATCTCCAGCAATACATATGTAAATTTTTCTGGGTCACAGGAGACTGTCTTCCTCTTTCGAACTACAAGTAACTAGATTTTCCTTGTCTAACACAGCATGCAGCTGTTAGCAGGTTTGCTAAATGGTTTTCTTTATGGGATCATAATTTAGTCCCTTGCCTGTCAGAGTTATTTGTTTCTCTCTTGTGAAATTGTCCAGCCATGTCAAACTCAGTTACTTTCCACATGTTGGAGCACCCATCACCTCCATAGTTTCTTCTACTATGATAGTTGAAGATCAACTTACTAATCTGTCAAATCTTTTTATTATTTCCTTGAATTTTATGAATATGACTCCAAAATGTGTACTACTATTGTACATCTTGTTATGATGATAAGATTTTAGGAACTCTATTCAGTGCTTTAATCTGCAGTCTGAAATAGTTTTCAGTGAAATTTTCCTGTTGTTGAGTGGGGGTTCCTGCATTTGCCTGTTTTGAGGTGGCTGAAGGAAATGCATAGGTGTTAAATTATCACTGAATATCATGTCTTTATGAAATCACCACCTCTATAGTCTCTTAAGAATCTCATAAATCTTCAGTGAAGATATTGCAAGGAACATGTCCCACTGCATGTTTCTTTCCCCCATCAGAAAATGTAGGTTGCAAGAAAATGTAGTGAGATGTGTAAGCAAAATAGTAGCAGAGATAGATCTGTCTATTAACTTAAAAGAATAAAGTAGATGAAATATATTTTAAAACATCCCATGACTAAGATTACAGTGTACTATAAGCACAATAGTAACATCAAAATCAAAATTGCTGATAATAATAATAATAATAATAATAATAATAATAATAATAACAACAACAACAACAACAATAACAACAACAATAACAACAACAGGTGGGCATGGCAAGTTATAAGTACAGCTGACAGTTAAAAAAAGGGGAGTGGTCATTTTAAGAATATCCGAAAGACAGTGAACAAGATGCAATGAAACTAGTATACCATGAAGGCTTACTGAATACTAAACAGATCAACTGGTCTATATGAAAAACAAAATAATGACTAGAAAAGATACATGGGAAGAAAAAGTATTACATGGCCAGTGCATAAAAACAAATCTAGCAGGCATAGTAAAGAGCTGGCAATGGCCAAGAACGCCATGGTGCAGCGATACTTACGGTGCTACGTGACGTACCAACAATCCAATTGGGTGGATCTGTTAACATTTGCCAAAGTGGCGCATAACAACGTGGTCCTTAGTAGCACAGGGTTCTTCCCTTTCAGGGTGGTGTCAGGTCATGACTTTGTTCCCATCTCTGAGTATGACCAAGGGAAGCCTCTGCCTTGTCAGCCCAGGGAGTGGATGGATCAACTGGAGGAGGTGTGGGGAGCAGTGAAAAAAGCACTGGAGAGAGCCACAGTGACAAACAAAGAGCAGGCAAACAGGAAATGGAGACATTTCGAATTCCCTAAAGTGGGGGACCTAGTATACCTGTCTACCAAGTTTTTACGATTCCAGATGCCATGTAAGAAACTTGGCCCCAAGTTCCTAGGGCCTTTCCAAGTAATACAAGTGATCAACCCTGTGATGGTGCGGCTCCGGCTGCTGAAGTTCCTGGGTAAGATCCACCCAGTTTTCCACAGTAGTCTGCTGAAGCCCGCCAAAGAGACACCTCATGGGTTGGGGGAAGGGGCCCCTGGACCAGTTCATGGTGACCACTTCGAGGTACAGGAAGTTTTCGACTCAAGGGTGAGGAGAGGAAGAATACAGTATCTAATCTTATGGAAGGGTTACCCCATTACGGAAGCCTCATGGGTAGCTGAGGTGGGTGCCCATGCACCCTGTCTAGTCTGTGCATTCCACCACAAGTATCCGAGGTAGCCAGGTGGGAGATGGGCGGAGACTTTGGGTCGGGTTGGTGGTTGCTCTGATGCCGTTTCTTGTCTTCCAGAAAGAGCCCTGGTAGGGGGAGCCGCCTGTCGAACCCCGTGGGCCCGACACTCTGTGGGGGGGGCAACCATCTGTGACATCCCTGTCTCTGCAGCTGACCTGCCTCAGGGCACTCTGGGCCCCGCTCCAGGAACGCCGTCTCGTCGAGCCACAGTTTCTTCTAGACTCATTCCTTCGGCAGCAGGCCTCTATCTGGCATCGGTGGCCGCACCTTCATAGCTGTGCATGCTGGCTGGACCTGCCAATGCTCAGCTGGCCTCCCTGGCCTCCACCACTTGCCAGCTGGTTTCTGAGCATGCGCAGAAGGAGATGCCGGCTGGGGATGCTGTTTTTCAGCTGGGCTTGTCAGTTTCACCCACTGGCCAGCTGATAACACATATGCTGGTGGCTGCGGCTTCACGAATGAACCTGCAAGCTGGACTGTTAGTGACTGGGGCTTTGGCTGCTGCTGGGTTGCTTTCCAACTCCCTGGCTGACATGGCCATTGTGCAGGGTCCTTCTCGACAGGTTTCAGCTGGGCGGCTGGTAGGCAGTGGGACTCAGGGAGGTTTGGGAAGTAGGGGGTGCCCGGTTTGGCTGGCTGTGGTAGGGATGGGTGTTGGGGAATAAGGGTGGGAGTTACCTGGGGTACTTACCTGGTCAGGAATAGCATACAGGAGAGGCAGGGTGGACAAAAGCACGTGCGCGAGGGTGCAAACAGAACAAAAGGGGAGGGGTAGAATATATACACAGGTGGGCGGATGTTGGCTTGTGCAGGAGGGCGGGGTTTCTTTACCTGTGGGCTATATATGTGCATTGGAAGCATATTGCTGCCAACGCTGACTTTATCTCTGCATTAAAGCTGAATAAAAGCATTCTTTGAATTGTCACCCGTTCCTGCTGGCTGTTGTGTGAGCATTTTCCTGAACACGGACGTGGTCTTGACAGCCAGCATGACTAGACGCCAAAGGCGCACGGAACGCTGTTACCTTCCCACCATAGTAGTCCCTATTTTTCTACTTGCATTTTTATGTGCTTTCGAATTGCTAGGTTGGCAGAAGCTGGGATGAGTAACAGGCGCTCATTCTGCTATATGGCACTCGGGATTCGACCCGCCAAACTGCCGATCTTCTGATCGACAAGCTCAGTGTCCTAACCCACTGAGCCACCACGTCCCTTTTCTTTCCATTAGGTTTGCTTAATATTTATAGTATGGTCATTCTGCAATCCTACAGTTATCCTGTCTGAAATTCTGTTAAGCTCAATGGTAATTTTTCTGTGGAAATAGAAAATAGATCTAAATTAGGGTTACAGTCTTGTATGTTTGAGAAATACTACTACTATTACTACTACTACTAACAATAACAATAACAATAACAATAATAATAAAGTTGCAAGGGACCATGGAGGTCATCTAGTCCAACCCCCTGCTCAGGCAGGAAACCCTATACCATTTCAGACAAATGCTGTCCAGTCTCTTCTTAAAAACTTCCAGTGTTGGACAATTCGGCACTTCTGGAGGCAGGTTGTTCCACTGGATAATTTTTCTAGCATTCAGGAAGTTTCTCCTTAGTTCTAGGTTGCTTCTCTCCTTGACTAATTTCCATCCGTTACTTCTTGTCCTGCCTTCAGGAGCTTTGGAGAATAGCTTGACTCCCTCTTTTTTGTGGCAGCTCCTGAGATATTGGAACACTGCTATCATGTCACCCCTGGCTCTTCTCTTCATTAAACTAGACATACCCAATTCCAGCAACCATTCCTTCTATGTTTTAGCCTTCAGTCCCCCAATCACTTTTGTTGGTATTCTCTGTACTCTTTCCAGAGTCTCAACATCTTTTTCACATCGTGGTAACCAAAACTGGATGCAATATTCCAAATGTGGCCTTACCAAGGCATTGTAAAGTGGTATTAACATTTCACATGAGCTTGGTTCTATCCCTCTGTTAATTTAGCCTAGCACTGTGTTGGATTTTTTGGCAGCTGCAGGACACTGCTGGCTCATATTTAAGTGATTATCCACTAGAACTCTGAGATCCCTCTCACAGTTAGTACTATTGAGAAAGGGACCACCTGTATTATACCTGTGCATTTGGTTTTTCTTGCCTAAATGTAGAACGGTTGAGATACTGTCACTACCAAGTCGTCAGCAAAAGCTCTTAATCTGTAATCATTCTGTTTTATTTTAATTCCCTTTATCATAGAGGACTCTTGAATTTTAATTAATAAAATCTCTAATATTAAAACAAACAATAATGGTGATAGGGGGCATCCATGTCTAGTATCTTTTTCAATTTTAAAGGTCTCTGTTAGCCCCCCCATTAATTATAATTTGTGCAGTTTGTTGTTGGTATATAGCTTTAATAGTATGTAAAAAACCTTCTCCAAAATTCATCTCCTCAACAACTCTCAATAAAAATTGCCAATTCAATTGGTCAAAGGCTTTCTCTGCATCCAAAAATATCAATGCTGCGGGGACTTGGTTGTTCTTATCCAAGTATTCAAGCAAGTTTACAATTTGTCTTACATTATATTTCATATACCTCCCGGATATAAATCCCGATTGATCACTATGAATCATTTGTTTCATAACTTGCATTAATCTATTAGCCAATACTTTAGCAAAAATCTTATAATCTGTATTCAAAAGCAATATAGGTCTGTAATTTTTAGGTTGAGTAAGGTCTTGATCTTCTTTTGGAATCAATGATACAAAAGCTGTCCTCCATGATGGAGGAACTGCACATCCAGTCTGAATTTCATTAAACAAAATCTTTAAGGGTTCAATCATTTCAACCAGCAACATTTTATAGTAAATTGCTGTTAATCCATCTGTTTCTGGAGCCTTGCCCAATTTCAACTGTTTAATAGCTAAAGAAATTTCTTCTGATGATATTGGGCAATTCATCTCAAGTTGTTGTTCTTTTGAAAGTCTAGGAAAATGATCTTCCTGCAAATACTTGTCTATATCTAAAGCTTGTATGTTTTCTTTAGAATATAATTTCGAATAAAAATCTAAAAAACTCCTCTTAATCAAATTTTGTTGGTAAACTTCTTTTCCTTTATATTCTATTTTATCTATAGTACATGATTTCTGTTTCTTCCTTAATTGGTAAGCCAACCATCTACCAGGCTTATTAGTGTTACAAAAAGTATTATGTTTAGCATAACGCAAGTTGGTTGCTACTTGATCAGCCAGTAGCATGCTAAATTGTTCTTTCAATAAGTGTATTGAAATCCTTATTATCCAATGGATTCAAAATGAGCTTTTTCTCCTTAGATTTAATCTCTTCTTCAAGATCTAAACGTTTTTGCGTTTGCTTACGCCTATAGGCGTTATTCATATAAATCAAAACCCCTCTCATATAAGCTTTACTAGCATCCCAAACCATTCCCATCGATGTACCTTTATGCATATTTGTAACAAAAAATTCTTTCACATGTTATCTACCTTTGTGCAAGAACAACTCATTTTTAAATAAGTTCTCATTCAGCCTCCAGGATCTTCTATTACCATCTTCAGCAAAAAACTCCAACCAAACAGGACTATGATCAGACATTGTTCTAGGGAAAATCTTGACATTCTTAACCCAAGAAAAAAGATCTGTAGTAATCAAAATAAAGTCAATCCTAGAAAAAGATTTATGTCTATCCGAAAAAAAAGTAAAATCTCTGTCTCTCATATTCCTTTCCCGCCATACATCTCTTGCAAGCACTATATCTTCCCTCATCTGTTTATTTTGGTTAACAAATTCTTCCTTTGTTTCCTTTATTTTTTGCTGCAATACTTGTGTTGACTGCATCACAACTTGCTGAATATCTGCCAATGTAAATGCAGGATGTGGTGGGGAGGGTGGTTGTACTGTAGGTTTCAATGTCTGCCCTGCAACTTGTGATAACAGAGAAGAAATAACATTCTTAGAGATTGGAGGGCCTCCCCCACGTCTCTCAGCCATCTCTTAGGTTTCAATTTCCTCTTTCACCCAGCAGAATCAAAATTCAAAAAAAAAAAAAAAGAAGAAGAAAGGGAAAGGAGAGAGAGAAAAAAAAAAAAGTTATCCCAAATCATTAATGAAGATGTTGAAGAGCACTGGCTCCAGAACAGAGCCCTGGGGCACCCCACTACACACTTCCTTCCATGTGGATGCAGTTCCATTGAGGACCACATGCTGAGTACGGCCTGTCAGCCAGCTATGAATCCATCTGGTAGTGATGCTATCTAACCCACATTTTTGTATCTTATCAAGTAGTAGGTTGTGATCTACTTTATCAAATGCCTTACTGAAGTCCAAGTAAATTAAGTATATCCACAGCATTCCTCTGATCCACTAATTTTGTCACTTGGCCAAAGATGCAATAAGATTTGTCTGGCATGATCTGTTTTTGACAAACCCATGTTGGCTTTTAGTAATTTTTAATTTCATTTTAATTAAGTCATGAAATAAGTTATAATTTTTTTGTAATTATATAAGAAAAGAGGAAAATGGTAACTTTTATGCTAATTGCTCCTGAATGATTTGTTGTGAAACAGCAAGCAATCACATCATTAAGTTCGCAAGATATTGTATATTCCATTATGCTTAGAAGCCAATGCAAATTCAGTCAGGGATTATTTCAGTGCTTTAATTTCCTGGGTCCTAAATAAAATTCACTGTTCTATTATGTATGTAGTGTCCATTAATATCAGCATGATATATATCATTAACAAATATAATGCCATTAAATAACAAACAAAAAGATAGGAAGCACCAGAGGATAATACATGATTTTAAAAATTTATCAGTGTATTTTGTATGAATGAAGAATCAGAGGAAGATCACAGATTTTGAATATAAGGTGGCAATGTTTAAAGAAAGGGAATAAAACCTGCACACTGTAGCAAGAGCACTTAGACTTATATACCACTCCATAGTCTTTGCCATACTCTCTGAGTGGTTTACAATGTCAGTATATTTCCTCCAACAATCTGGGTCCTCATTTTACTGACCTTGGAAGGATGGAAGGCTGAGTCAACCATGAGCAGGTCAGGATCTAACTCCTGTGAGCAGAATTAGCTTGCAATACTGTATTCTAACCACTGCACCACCATAGCTCTTAATGGGTATGATGGATAGAGGTCCTTCAGGTGATCCTGCATCCTTGGTGACACAGTGGTTAGAATGCAGTACTGCAGGCTAACTCACTGCTAACTCTAGTAATTTGATTCTGAATGGCTCAAGGTTGACTCACCCTTCCATCCTTCTGAGGTCAGTGAAATGAGGACCCAGAATTTTGGGGGGCAATATGCTGACTCTGTAAACTGCATAGCATTATGAAGCAATGTATAAATCTAAGTGTTATTCAGCGGTGGGATTCAAATATGTGAACAACCAGAACTGATGCTGCTTCTGGAAGTCCATTCTGGGCCTGGGCAACAAAAAATTAGCTACCAGTTCTGCTGAAGTGGTGTGAAGTGGCTGAATCTCACCACTAGTGTTATTGGTGTTGCTTTGAGTGACATGTTACACTCCTGGTGTTTGGGGTCATTAGCACTTATCTGATACTCTTATTTTTGTTTTTATTACCTTCAAATTGCTCTCATTTGAACAATGTTTTTAAATCAATTCAATTAGGTTTAGTGCATTTATATTTTTATATGTTTGTAACCTACTTAAATTGTAGTTAAAATTATAATTAGAATGTTATAAATAAATAGTTATTTAAAAACAAAAATACATAATATTGTTTCTACTAGTTTAGTTTTCAACTGAACTGGCGTTCAATACTCTGAATTGGAATTTATCATATGATGATTTTTTTCAAAATATTTTAAATAGGAATAACTATTACTCCAGCAATGCAATAAAATATTCTTCATTCAAGTCAATTTTTTTCTTTGTAAATAAAGGCTGTAAAACTAATTTTTCCTATCATTGATCAAAGATGAGTAGAGACGGAAACTTAAACCAGCAGTTTCATATTTCTTAATTCCATAAATTCAAACAACTCAATATCAGGGGGAAAACAGAAATAGAAGTTACCTTTTACACTTTTAATTTTGCTTTCTTATTCTATAATTGAAATTTTGCCCCCTGACATGACATCTATATTTGTGTTTGTGTCACTGTATATGTTTCAGTACAAATAGTGATTACATTATATTCCTTAGTCATTAGCTGCTCACATACTTCTCCTTTGCTTATCTGAAAGGGTAGATGTTTAATGCAGGGAGAAAACAGAAGTGTTCACATAACTCATCATTTGCTTTCAGATGGAAAATATAAAGAGAAGCTGTCTTTGTACTCACATCAACTTAAGTACAGCTCTCAATATGATTCAGGACCCTTGCTGTAATCAGGTCCTGGTACATGCAGAGTTGTAGTCATATTCAATCTAATGTAATTATAGCTCCCTTTCAGACTTTTTATTGGAAGCTGTACAAAGGTGGGCATAGAAATGTGTGCACAGCTTCATTTCTTTCTTTTGGTTGTGATATCATGAATTCAGAGAAATGTTTGAACAGAACTGCAACACAAAAGATAAAGAGACACTTGATCAGTCCATACCAATAGTTTTGTGTCTTGTTTAATAATTCTGTTTTGTCTATATTTGCATTATACTTTGTAATAATATCATAATATTTAAGATAAAAGTTCTCAAAGGCACTTTTCTGTATTTGAGTGTTCATGAAAAAGAAAAAATTGTAATATTAGCATATGAAAATATAATATTATAAGGAGTACTACAACTTGCTCTATTTATAACATACTACTAGTTATGCTTGATATCCTAATATCCCTTGATGGAATTTAATATCTTATCCACTTCTATTACAAATCAAAATGTTGTCCCCTTTATTCCCTGCAATTAATTCACAACTTAAAATAAATTCCTATTTCTTTGCCCAATCCAGAATTAGCTGCAAACTTAACTGGCACTTATTCATTTGGCAGTTGTTTGCTAATCAGGGATGTCAAAATCAGGGTTTTTAAAAGAGAAGACTGCAGAAGAGTGATGTGATGTTGAAGGAATAAAAATACTGTTTGCATGGTTCATAGAAAACAGATGGAAAAGACTGCCTTTTTCAAACAGATAATCGAAACAGATTAATTGCACTGTTCAATGTACTGTAAGAAGCAGAAATAAGAAAGGGGAAAAATGGCTTGGAATATTTCACTATTTCATTTTTGATAAAATAGATCACTCAAGATATTTTTAAATTACCTTTACTTTTTTTTAAAAAAAGCTGTAAGATTCATATTTTTGTATGCAGGTCAAAAG
The DNA here is from genome assembly GCA_024449315.1 of Daboia siamensis. Taxonomy (NCBI): domain Eukaryota; kingdom Metazoa; phylum Chordata; class Lepidosauria; order Squamata; family Viperidae; genus Daboia; species Daboia siamensis. The sequence continues at coordinate 405,445 of JAKJMR010000995.1, read as the reverse complement.
CCTCCATGGAGCTAGATAAACATTTTGTAAACACTTGCAAGAAAATACATTTAATGCTGCAGAGAGAATTCACTGAGCTGTCTAATTAGTTTTTCATTTAATATGAATTCAAATAAGAATCACTTTGTGGAAACTACAGGGTGCATAAACAATATCTACAGCTGCATTCCTGAGAAGGATAGTTATACTGACAACTTTTATATTTAAAAACTAAAATCATGCCTATAGATGTATTAATATCATAAAACAATTTTTAACAAATAAAATTAGGGAGAAATGTAAGCCTTTTTAAGTACTCATGTCAAAGTCCATTTAAATGTTCAACTGTGTTAATAATCTTATCCCCAGCTTTTGAATGTCATCTCCTCAGCTGCTTAAAAAATAAGTAAAATAAAAAAATAAAATAAATAATTTCACTGAACTCTTTATTGTCTAGAAATTACTAATTATAACTGATACGTAGACTCTTGAATTGTAGCATTACTCCATGGTAGAATTCTGCATGTACTTGACATGGAACAACTTCTGAAGACAATTTGTTGCTTTATATGTAATTGTCAAAATTCTAATTATATAATTTAACATTATAGCAATAGTAGTTTGGATATACGTTGGTTTCAAATTCTTTACTGCCACTTTAAACTGTGATTTTTTTATAAGAAGCTCTACATGGCTTGGCATCACTGTACTTATAAAAGTGATGGCCCTGGCTGGATTTTGCCCATCCTATGTGTTTTTCCCCTTTATTGATTACTGCCTTGTCGTGGCAAAGGGGGTTGCATAATTCAATGAAGCTATGAGCTATGCTGTGCAGGGACACCCAAGACTGACAGGTCATATTAGAGAGTTCTGACAAAACGTGATACTCGAGAAGGAAATGGCAACCCACTCAGTATCTTTGCCATGAAAACCCCATGGACAGTACCAAAACTAAAAAAGATATGACCCTGGAAGATGAGCCCCTCAGGTCAGAAGGGGTCCAATATGCTACTGGGGAAGAGCAGAGGGCTAGTACTAGTAGTGCAAGAAAGAATGTAGCGACTGGGCCAAAGCTGAAAGGATGCTCAGCTCCTGGATGTATGTGGTGGTGAAAGTCCAATGCTGTAAAGATTTTTTCTCCAAAGGACCCTGGAATGTAAGATCCATGAATCAAGGAAAACTGGACATGGTCAAACAAGAGATGACAAGACTGAACATCGACATCTTAGGAATCAACGAACTAAAATGGACAGGAATGGGTGAATTTAATTCACATGACCATCAGGTATACTACTGTGGGCAAGAATCCCTGAGAAGAAATGGAGTAGCCTTCTTAGTCAATAAAAGAGTAGGAAAAACAATACTGGGATACAATCCCCAAAATGACAGAATGATCTCAGTTCGAATCCAAGGCAAACCATTCAATATCACAGTAGTGAGGCAGTGCAGACTCAGGTACTAACTCAGGTTTAACATATTGCACCTAGAAGGATGGTCAAACTCCTGAAGGTACAGAAATTTGGTTCAGGCTACAGCCTAAGTCTCTGACTCATGTCCTACTTCCTTGTCCTGTTCTTGTAAGCCAAACAGCTATGCTCAGCCGTTAGTATTTTTATCCTGACCCAGACATATGCATCCTGTTGTCCTCTTCCAAGGCTGACATATATCACATGTATACTCCCTTTGCTGACAACTCCTTTTCTTCTGTTGCTTATCTGTACTAGGCATATTTCACTTCTCTATATGATGTTATTCACATTATCATATATTATTCCTCCCCATGTAACGCCTATATTATGACGTATGAATACCAAATACTTGTAACTGGATAAATGTATGTTGCATTGAATCTTTCGGGGTTCAGACTCTTTCATGCTAAGGGCAGTTTGAACTTGCGCAAATAAACTCTTTCCTACATTGAAGAGCTTGGCCTGGTCTCTGTTAATTTTTCCTACTTCAAATGGCACCCCAGATGGGACTATAGGTCAAGGCAATATTTTGCTGAGGGCCGTTCAATCCCTTGGGCCCATCGGGAGTCACTCCTGAACATTCTCCAGGCGCCACGGGGGATCCAGCCTCTGGGAGACAGCAGTGACAACTCTTTGGTACCGACAGTGCTCTGATCGAGTCCAAGAAACCTGCGGTGTAGGAACAGTGGTCTGAACAATTCCTGGCCAGGATGGGGAAGTGGACAACGCACTTCAGGTGAGTATTTGTTAAACTCTGGTGTGCCTGTCTCATTTGAAGACAGAAGAGGGGGACTGATCACCTTCCTGGACTCAGGACAACATCGTCCCTAAAGCAGTCCGTGTTAGGTTGTGTGGGAGGTTAAGCCATTGCAATTCCTATTGGTGACCGTTGGAACGTCCGGCACTGTAGGTCAGTGGCAGTGTATTAGTATGTGGGGGCATCAGAGTGTGCCCAACACACCGTTGGCATGCATGTTAAAAGCATTTGATGATTATTTTAGTGATCCTAAATATCCAAAGGGGAATAGGATTAAATTGAAATTTCTGTGTGAACAAGCATGGCCTCCACAAGGTTCTTTTAGATGTGAGACTGTGGATGCATTATGGGGAATCCTAGCTGGGGATGATAAGAAATATGGTGACCAATTTCCATACATTGACCAGTGGGTGAATGCATTGGATGAGAGAAGTGATGATTTGTTACAGTGTCAGGCAGAAATGGTTCGTCTTTGTGTTGCCAGACCTATGGGAAAGAAGTTAAGGGTTGTGTCTAAACGGTTTAAGGATATAAAAATATCTGAAACTAAAGTGTCAGATGCTAAGAAAGAAGTGTTATTTGAAGAAGAGGAAGTGATTCTTAGACCCCCTCCCTGTGTGCCTCAATCACCCCCTTTGCCTCCACCAGCAGCTGCGGCTGCGTCTGGAGAGGCACAGCCTGTAGTGAGAAGAAAGTTTAAAGGAAAAGGATGAGGAGGAGAGCTCAGTAGCTGAAAGTGGTGAACCAAGTCAGTAGTCAAAGTCTATGCCCCAACCACCGGTGCTGAAGAGGATGAAATTGACTGGTTCTGTGAAGCCCTACAGCACCTTATAGAACTAACACCAAAAAATAATGTACTTATCATCATAGGGGATTGGAATGCTAAAGTAGAAAGCCAAAAGATAAATGGAATAACAGGCAAATTTGGCCTTGGAGTACAAAATGAAGCAGGGTAAAGGATGATAGAATTTTGTCAAGAGAATATGATGGTCATAGCAAACACTCTTTTCCAACAACCCAAGAGACGGCTCTACACATGAACATCACCAGATGGTCAACACAGAAATCAGATTGACTACATGCTCTGCAGCCAAAGATGGAGATGCTCTATACAGTCAGTAAAAACAAGACCAGGAGCTGACTGTGGCTCAGACCATGAGCTTCTCATTGCAAAGTTTAGGCTTAAACTGAGAAAGTAGGAAAAAGCACTAGGCCACTTAGGTATGAACTAAACCATATCCCTGATGAATATACAGTAGTGGTGACAAATAAATTTAAGGAATTAGATCTGATAGACAGAGTGCCTGAAGAACTATGGACAGAGGTTCGTAACATTGTACAACAGGTAGCAACCAAAACCATCCCAAAGAAAAAGAAATGCAAGAAAGCAAAATGGCTGTCTGAGGAAGCTTTGCAAATAGCTAAGGACAGGAGGGAAGTGAAAGGCAAGGGAGAAAAAGAAAGATACACCCAATTGAATGCAGAATTCCAGAGAATAGCTAGAATAGATAAGAATGCCTTCTTAAATGAACAGTGCAAAGAAATAGAAGAAAACATTAGAATAGGGAGGACCAGAGATCTCTTTAAGAAAATTAGAGAGATGAAGGGAACATTTCATGCAAAAATGGGCATGATAAAGGACCAAAATGGCAAGGACCTAACAGAGCCAGAAGAGATTAAGAAGAGGTGGCAAAACTACACAGAAGAACTATACAAGAATGAGCTTATTGTCCGTAATATCCATGAGGCCGTCACTGACCTCGAGCCAGACATCTTAGAATGTGAAGTGAAGTGGGCCTTAGGAAAGCTGAGCAACAACAAAGCTAGTGGAAGAGACAGTATTTCAGCTGAGCTATTCAAAATCTTAAAAGACGGTGCAGTCAAACACTCAATTTGCCAGCAAATTTGGAAAACTCAACAGTGGCCACAGGATTGGAAAAGATCAGTTTACATTCCAATTCCAAAGAAAGGCAGTGCCAAAGAATGTTCAAACTATCGCACCATTGCACTCATTTCACATGCTAGTGAAGTTATGCTTAAAATCCTACAAGCTAGACTCCAGCAGTATGTGGGTCGAGAACTACCAGAAGTACAGGCAGGATTTCGAAGAGGCAGAGGAACTAGAGATCAAATTGCCAACATACGCTGGATCATGGAGAAAGCTAGGGAGTTCCAGAAAAACATCTATTTCTGCTTCATTGACTATGCTAAAGCATTTGATTTGTGGATCACAACAAACTGTGGCAAGTTCTTAAAGAAATGGGAGTACCAGACCATCTCATTTGTCTCTTGAGAAACCTATATGCAGGTCAAGAAGCAACAGTGAGAACTGGACACATAACCACTGATTGGTTCAAAATTGGGAAAGGAGTCCAGCAAGGGTGTATATTGTAACCCTGCCTGTTTAACTTATATGCAGAACACATCATGAGAAAGGCAGGGCTAGATGAATCCAAAGTTTGAATTAAGATTGCCAGAAGAAATATCAACAACCTAAGATATGCAGATGATACCACTCTAATTGCAGAAAGTGAAGAAGAACTAAAGAGCCTCTTGTTGTGAGTGAAGAAGGAGAGTGCAAATGTTGGGTTGAAACTAAACATTAAGAAAACCAAGATCATGGCATCTGGCCATCTCAATTCCTGGCAAATAAATTTGGAAGAAATGGAGGTAGTGACAGATTTTGTGTTCCTGGGCTCCAAGATCACTGCAGACAGGGACTGTAGCCAAGAAATTAAAAGATGTTTGCTTCTGGGGAGGAAAGCCATGGCAAATCTAGACAGCACACTAAACAGCAAAGACATCACCCTGCCAACAAAAGTGCGTATAGTCAAAGCTATGATCTTCCCAGTTGCAATGTATGGCTGTGAAAGTTGGAGCATAATAAAGGCTGAGTGCCAAAGAATTGAAGCCCTTGAACTATGGTGCTGGAGAACACTCTTGCACCTCCCTTGGACTGCAAGGCAATCAAACCGGTCAGTCCTAGAGGACATCAACCCTGACTGCTCTTTAGAAGATCAGATCCTGAAGTTGAAACTCAAATACTTTGGTCACCTAATGAGAAGGAAGGACTCTCTGGAGAAAAGCCTAATGCTGGGAAAGGTTGAGGGCAATAGAAGAAGGGGACGACAGAGAATGAGGTGGCTGGATGGAGTCACTGAAGCAGTAGGCGTGAGCCTAAATGGTCTCCAGAAGATGGTAGAGGACAGGAAGGCCTGGAGGAATGTTGTCCATGGGGTTGCGATGGGTCGGACACGACCTCACAACTAACAACAACAAATACATGGATGATTTAAAACTGTATGTGAAAAGCCATGCTGAACTTGAATCAACACTCAAAGCAGTTCATCTGTTTAGCAGCGACATCAGAATGAACTTTGGACTTGGAAAATGTGCTATATTATCCATGCAATGAGGAAAAATGTGAAAAATAGAAGGAATACAACTGGGAAATGAAACTATTTTGAAAGCACTAGCAAAGGATGACTGTTACAAATACGTAGGCATAGTGGAAGCAGATAACATCTTGAATGGAAAAGACAAAGAGTCAACACAAAAGGAATACATCAGAAGAGTCTGCAAAATACTAAAATCAAAGCTGAATGCTGGAAATATAATTAAAGCCATTAATACATGGGCAGTCCCAGTGATATGCTACCCAGCTGGAATTATCAACTGGACTTTGGCTGAATTGGAACACCTAGACTGGAAAACGCGTAAACCTTTGAATATGCTCTACATCCATGAAGTGATATCGACAGGTTGTACCTGCTTAGAAGAATAGGGGCACAGGGCTACTGCAAATCCACTAAACTGTAGAAGAAGAAAAATGAAGTTTGAATGACTATGTAAATCAAAGTACAGAAAAAATGCTGCAGGCTGTGAAAACAGAGAGCATTATAAAAATAACAGAAACAAAGGCAGAATATAAGGAAAAATGCCTGGATGACAGATTAAATAGATGAAAACCAAAGCTTTTCATCGACAGCATTTGAAAAACATTGAAGGAAAATGTGATAACAACTTGACATGGGCATGGCTTAAGATGGGAATCATCAAGAAAGAAACAGAAGGCTTAATGCTGGCTGCTCAAGAACAAGCACTACAAACTAATGCCATAAAAGCGAAGATACAAAAATCTACTGACAATCCAAATTGCTGACTTTGCAACGACAAATTTGAAACTGTTTCACATTTAATATGTGATTGCAGCAAAATTGCGCAAGCTGATTACAAAGCTAGACATGACCAACTTGCTAAACTAATCCACTGGGCATTGTGTAAAAAAAACAACTTGCCTGTGTCCGAAAAGTCATGGGAACATAGGGTGGAAAAAGTTGTCGAGAATGAGAGGGTGAAGATCTTGTGGGATTCCGAATACAGACAGATCGCCATTTGGAACACAATACGCCAGATATCGCATTCATAGAGAACCGAAGCGTACAGTTGATTGATATCGCTGTACCAGGATAAGCCAGAGTTGAAGAAAAAGAACTGGAAAAAATTACCAAATACTGTGACCTGGCCATCAATACTATGCGATTATGGATGAAATGTGTAACAGTGATACCCATTGTCATTGGGGCACTGGGAACCATGTTCAAAAACTTTGCAAAATACATCAAGAAATTGCAACTTCCTGCAATAACTCCAGCAAAGTTACAAAAAACTGTGCTACTCGGAACATCTTACATTTTAAGGAGATACCTGGTTGATACCTAGGATGCTGGCAGCAACCCATGTCAACCATTAGTTCCAATCAATTTGAGTGTTCAGTTGACTGTGTTTCATGTTTTATGAATAAGTTTTATATAATAATAGTAGTAGTAGTAGTAGCAGCAGCAGCAGCAGCAGTAGTTGGAAGGGACCTTGGAAGTCATCTAGTCCAACCCTCTGCTCAAGCAGGAAACCCTATACCATTTCAGACAAATGGCTGTCCAGTCTCTTCTTAAAAACCTCCAGTGATAGAGCATTCACAGCTTCTGGAGGCAGGTTGTTCCACTGATTAATTGTTCTAACTGTCAGGAAATTTCTCCTTAGTTCTAGGTTGCTTCCACTCATTGCTTCTTGTCCTGCCTTCAGATGCTTTGTAGAATAGCTTGACTCCCTCTTCTTTGTGGCAACTCCTGAGATATTGGAACACTGCTACCATGCCACCCCTAGTCCTGTTCATATTTTCTTTTATTTAGGTGATTATGTTGGTTTAGCCAGGCCTTTGTAGCATTACATGTTTTATAAAACATCTTCAATTTTGGAAATTGGGTGATATATAATTAATTGTCTAAATAAACAAATACTGAATGTCAGCTGACTTCCACCCTTGGAAAAGTCATGTCTGCTTTAAGATGTTGCATACTGCTGTTGCATTAGCACTGTCACTAAGCATAATTTTCATGATTCTTGCTTTAATAATAGTTTTGAATTCAACTAATATATTTAAATCTAGTAGAAATACAAATGGAACTCAAGGCAGACAAATCCAAATACTAACAAAGTTGCCATTATTCAGGTTTAGTTTGCTGAAAACAATCCTATATATACTGGGGTAATCTAGCTCAAATAAAATTAACGCTCTAATTTAATTAGAAACTTTAGTTTCTAATATTTTTCACAGTTGCCTAAAACTTTTTAGTACATGTGAAAGGCAACATTCATGTATTTCATGATTTTTCACCAGCCATACATATATTTAATTATATAATATTGGGGGATGGCATTAAGAAGAAATAATAATTTCACTTACCTGTGTAAGACTATTTTTGTCTAATCTGGATTTACTAGCTGTGTTGAACTGAATAATTTATATAATACATATAAATTCTGAATTGATGGTGGGAAACTATAACACATTATGAGTTGAAAATATACCAACAATGTATTATAAAAGTGTGCTTTTTTAAACAAGTAACTGTGATCCTCTGCAATTCAATTAAGAAACAAAATAACTTGAAAAAATTATCATTTGATCTTCTAGTTTAGGGCAGAAAAACAGACTCAGAAATACACTGGCTTTGAAATTAAAAGTCCCCGGTACTCTCGTCTGGTGCTTTGCCAATATGGTACATGTGCTTACTCTATGCAGTCATATATAAGTACAAATGGCAGCGGGAACAGATCACACAATGAATGTACGTTCATCAGCATAAACAGAGGAACAGGAAAACAAACTGCAGAAAACTACAGAAACATAATACTGAGGGAATCCAGAGAATTGTTTAGGTCAATCCTCCATTCATATCTCAGGATCAGTTACTGATTTATTATGCATAAAGAAGTTTATTTTATTTTTCTTTCTTTTTTGGGGGACAAGCAATGTAAGTTTTCAGATTCCATTTGGCTCAGCAAGACAGAGCAGGTTTTCTTCCCATTTCATCAAAGAACCAGCTGCTGAATAAATTAAAAGTAAGTGTGTGTTACGTCTCCGTGTGCTTGGGTATAATGTATCACACTGTGCCTATGGATGACTGCACAAGACTGATACAACCTACGAAGTTCACATTTTTTATTATGCACTATAAATTGATTCCACTGAATGTATCATCATGGCAAAATTTGCTACATTCAGAAACACTAACATGAACTATCAGAAGTTTGGTACATGGTTAAAGCTTTGAAAAAGGATAAATGGTCTTTTTAGGTTCTTTTGTCTGTGAGAATATATGAAGATCATACACAAATGAAGCAAATCACTACCTTTCTTTACTTGGGAAGTTTTTAATTGCATATTCTAGAAAGTGTATTATTCAAATAAAATTAGCAGATGGACACAAAGGAGTTATAGAACATGGCAGAGGAAAGTTATAATGATCCAGAAAGAATGCTTATATGATAACTTTATATATTAGCATCTCCTGTCTTTAAAGGACATACAAATTTACAGACATCAAAGCCAGGAATCTTATTAACACAACTGGCACTCAATTGCTTCTTTAGTCATTGTGACCTCTGTTCTTTGTTGTCATCTTATGATTTGCTTATTATTTCAGTGAAATGCTCATTTGTCATCTTTATTGTGGCAGCTTTGTTCTCTTAGTTAGTTATGTGATCTTTCAGTTGATAATTGTGTACTCCAGCATGTATGAACCATCTTTGGAGAGTACAAATATTTATTTTCTGTATCAGATTTTTAAAAAAATACCATCTCATGCTTTTTTTAAACCAAAAAAACCCCCAATTTATTTTATTTTTTTTACAAATTATTGAATGTATGGTGGTATCCTTAAAGATCTTGTTTGCTTTCTTACAGAAATTTCATTCCCAAGCTAGGTATCATTATCAGAACTAGCTAACATATGTATGTGTATTGTAAGAAACCAAGCAAGAAAATGGGTCTTAGGAAACCACATGACTAAAGCTATGAGATCTGTAAATGCAAGATCCAGAAAATCTGTAGCAGCAACAAAGAATTGTTGTTGATATGTTTTTCTTTTGCATCTCTTTGCTGTCATATGATGAATATATGGAATTTACAGACTAGATCTGGCAAACCTATTAAGACTGGTTTTAAATGTAAATTTATAAAGAAGTCATACTCATTTATATATTATGGCCTTGATACAAAAACTATTATTAGAGGTAAAAGATTTTTGATTTTTAAAAAAATCTTTTAACACACAAGGAGGTAAAATGGTTAAATAGAGAAAGCATAGGGCAGAAACTGCCATGCTTTTGTTTTATTTTAAGTTATGATTTCAAATAATTATAATTTAAATAAGGACTGAGCAAAATTTCTTTGATTTTTATTTTAATACGAACTTATCTAATTTGCAGTTCTTGAATTAATGTGAGTCAGAGTACATTTTGTCATTTCAGAATTTTGTAACCTAATTCCAAATTATGCATTAGGAAAATAAAATGTAACAAAAATCCATAAAATATGGGTACAAACAAGTATATATTAGAATGTTTACACAAATCCTATGTATTATATAAGAAAAATAAATAAATAAATAAATAAATACACATTTCCATTTTAGGCATACTAAAAATGAGTTGCAAAAATGAAATGAATCTACCCCAGCTGGGAAAAAATATATATAAAGTAAGGGAAGCATACTCAGTGCTACAGATGAATTGATATTCATGAAGGAATAATACGATAGATCTGTCTTCATCGGAAATGGCCACCTGATTCACTTGTTAAGTGTTCTACGTATCTACCCTGACAAATCAAGGACATATTTTTCACACTACATTTATTTTCTCACTGTGATCATTATATTGAAGATAACACCATGTTTGTTATTGCACAATGATCCGCTAGAGTACTTGTCAGTTACGAAGTCTGATTTTCTTTCTCAGTCTTTGTGAACTATATAGGATAAACTCAGTCAATATATAAACAAATATGTGCAATCCTTGCTTACTAACTGCCTAGTTTAGTGATTGTTTGAAATTATCAAGGTATAAAAAGGATATCTTAGCATTTAATCCTTATGACCATCACAGCATTCTGAGGTTACATGATCCCCATTTCATGCCTGGTGCACATTAAGACCACTGCAACATCCAATGGTCACATAATTGCCAACTACTTGCTTCTCAACAAACTGTCAGCAGTGGTGGGATTCAAATATGTGAACAACTGGTTCTCTGTGTGGATGCCACTTCTGGAAGTCCATTCTGGGCCTGGGCCACAAAAAATTAGCTACTGGTTCTGCTGAAGTGTTGCAAACCGGCTGAATCCCACCGCTGCCTGTCAGCCCTACTAGGTAACTCTGAGACATTAATAAAGCTATATTTATAGACATGTTTGAAAGTTCAATTCTTCCTCAACTCCATCATAGTCTAAGAAATGGGGGAGAATCTCTTCTGAGCCTCTTCTCCTATTTTCCAGTGTGAGCTATGCTGACACTTAACTGACCATTCCCTAGGAATCATTTCTTGGCCCATTCTCCCATGATCTTCCCCACAATTACGGAAGCCAAGTTAATGGAGAATGTGGAAGTAAAATCATAAGTCACAGTAAGAGTGTTTTGCTCAATAGTCCTGATAACTTAACCAAATGGAAAATGATGTCATAAGTATATCGCAGACACATGATTTTCTGCTTAGCAATTCTGTTGCCAGTCCAAATTGTGGTTGATAAGTGATGTTTAGTGATACAGATAAAATTTAAGAAAATACATGTTAACTATTTTTAATCTGTCAGATTTATATCCTGTCTTTCTTTTAGGAGCTCAAAAAAAGCAAATATAGTATTCTCTGCTTCCATTTTCTCCCACAACAACCCTATGAAATAGATTGGACTGGATAAATTAGTAAGTTAATGTTATCTAGTAAGCTTTTGTGACTGAATAAGGACTGGGTTTGGGTGCAGTTCAAGTTTTTAACTATTGTACAGAGAATGGACATCCTTTCATAAATAATTACAATGTTTGCAAGACCCTAAATAATTGAAAATGACTCTAATTTAATAAATGCATCTTAGAAATGCACTGAGCAAAGAGGTAAAATCAAGACAGGGTTATAATATCATGAATTTAAAAGTAATGGATTATTAAAGACCTTTATTAAAAAGTCTTTCACTAGCAATATGTTTACTGGGTTATTAACATCAGGGCTTAATTGCATTAATTTTAAAAATCTTACATTTCTCTCATTTGTCATATATTCTGATTTTAGGGCTATATGACAAATTTTAGGAACAGCTGGATAAAGACAAGATGCAACTTCTGATCCATGTATAGAAATTGTTTTGACCAGGGGAAGAATCTTGGTGATTATTGGGCACATCTTTGCTGCATCTAAGAGAAATTTTAATTTAGAGTATATAGGAGAAATCTATCCTTTTATTACTTTATTGCTGCTTTCCATATCCTTCTACTTTACTAAAGTGGTGTTAAACTATGGAATGTACTGCTATCAGAGGTGGTGATTAATGATACCAATTAACAGGCAAACAGTATCCAATTATCCAGGAATGCCAATCTTAGGAATGCCAAGGTTTTCCTCTAGAGAAAAATAAGTGTTCTCTAAAGTATGCACTTTGCCTTAGGAAAAAAGTGACTCACTCAACCTGTCATTCAATTCATGCAGTGTTGTTGTTACTAAATGAGTGGTGGAGATAGATTTCATTTGTAAACGAAAGATGGATTACTGCTGTGTTTTTGCTCAGATGCCTCAGGAGATGGCAGCAATGGTTCAACCTTCTTTGCACTAAAGAAATTTGGGTCTTGTTTGAATTTGGAAAAGAGATCTCCAGGAGCTACAAGATATACCAGGAAGTATAATACATATAAAAAATCTTGGAATGAAGAAGACAGTTTGCCAATTGAATTCACTGTCACTGCCAAGAAAATTACATTTATGTTTCCATGAAGTCATCAGGAATCAGTAGTTTGATTGAAGGCTGACCTCAATGTTTTCAAGTTCATCCTCCTGGTCTAAGAAGAAAAAGACAAAAAAGTATTGAGATGTATTAAAAAGCAGAAAAAGAATTCAAAGACAATGCCAAGCTTGGTGAAAAAATCTTGAATTCAGTATAAAATTTTTTCTCAAAGTCATTCTTTTTCTCCAACGACTTTATTATATTTTTGACTTTTCTACTTTAAAAAATATTTACAAAATCAATAAGATTTCTTTCTTTCTTTCTTTCTTTCTTTCTTTCTTTCTTTCTTTCTTT
>JAKJMR010000995.1:370065-392606 GCA_024449315.1 Daboia siamensis | reverse complement strand
TTTCTTTCTTTCTTTCTTTCTTTCTTTCTTTCTTTCTTTCTTTCTTTCTTTCTTTCTTTCTTTCTTTCTTTCTTTTCCTTCAAATTAGTATTAATTTGTCCTTTTTAGAACTGAGTATGTGTGTCACTGGCTAAAGGTCACACAGCTGGCTTGTTGCCTAAAGAAGGCCTAAAACTGTCTATCTATTTCTAGCCTGATGCCTTAACTACCACAGACTGTCTGATGTAAATATATTTAATACCTCTATATGCAATGATATATACATTGTTTAGATGTAAACTTAATGAAATATGCATATTTTTTAGGATTGTCAATATAGTTGCTTATTTTGATTGTTTTTAATACTATCATTAGCTTTTAATTGAATGTTAGAGGTTGTAAATCATCTAAACCCCCAGATTGAACTGAACTTTATAAAGTAGACAGATAAAACAATTTAAACTTAAGAAAGTTATTTACATTTAACTGATAATTTAGAATTTACCAGCATTCATATTTTCTGAATCACCAGTTTCATGTCTACTTTATTAATGTCACACTTTCTAACACAAACATATTGCAGAATGCATGACAGTATACAAAGACAACAATAAATACATCAATTTAATCATGTAAAAGTAATTTGAAATTGGTTAAATCTTAAATCATAGTAATATAAATATAAATTATAATGTTATTTATTTCACTGTTCATAATGAAAGCCAGTTTGATATTATTATGGTTTGTTGTGGACCCTGGTGTATAAGGATGAAAATGTGTGGTGCTGCATACATATGTTATATTTGAAGTTTGTAATATAAATTAACCCTGAATAAACAAATTGCTAGATTCATACAACATGCTAAGCCATAGTTTGATGTTTTGGTTTAGCATACTTTGCATGAATCCAGATTTTTGTGATTTCTGAAAAAAAAAAGATTTAATGTATCAATTCAAGAAATCATTGTTTGTTTAATAAATCACAATTAAGCAAATTATTCAGCATGTTACATAAACATAGATGCTCATAAGGAATATATATATATATATATATATAAATATAAAATATATATAAATATATATATATATATAAAACCAATTTACACAAATATGATCTGTCACCAGTGGCGACTACTGCCTGTTCGATGGCCTTCGGTTAGGCTGAGAAAGGAAATAAGATTTGTCCCATGTTTGGGGCCTAGCAAGGTAATCTAAAAATAGTTAACAAGCATTTGACATATATATATATATATATATATATATATATATATATATATATATATATATATATAATATTATGTTACCCTTTAATGCCATTTTAAAACAAGTGTACTATTGAATTAAATAAATTAAATTAAATTAAATAATTAAATTAAATTACAATTGTATAAAATAAGATAGCTGAACTAATGGCCTTTCAGAATTTTATAAAGTAAAATACTTCAGAATACAGACTATCCCCTTTCATGTGCAGTTTTTATTTTATGCATTTTTATTTTATTTTGAGAAGGAAAGTAAACAAATATTAATTGTTTTTCACTTCATTTCTTAGTTTTATATTTTGATTTATAATGAAGAGCCTTAGGAAAAGGCAGCAAAAAGCTTTGGAAGTATCATGCTAAGAAAATAACACAAATGTGCCCCTGAAGCCCCCAAAATAGAAAAGATTTTACTTTAGCTGAACATTCCATGATATAATCTAACAATGACTATTAATATACAATCATCAAAATTATCTCATATTCAAAAACACCATATCTTGATTTTTGGGTCCTAGAGATTGACCATGTAAGATATCTATCACATCATGTCCCGCTTTTGACCTTACTGAATGTACTCTGTCTACTGAAGTAGATAAGCCTTTTTATACCCTGTATTCAGCTCTGGGAAGTCGGGGAGGGGAGAGGGGTGGGTGGGGAGGGGTGGGGAGAGGGGAAGGGAAGGGGCGGATTGTATTCTAAAATGTATTGTAAAACTTTTCAATAAAAAAAAAGATAAGCCTTTAATCCAGCAAGACTTTATATTATGTTCTTAGATTGAATTCTATCATGACTAATCAATTATGTATCAACTTATTCTTAATTCTTAGCAGCCACATATATAAAAGAGCCCTTGTGGCACAGTGGTTAGACTGCAGTATTGCAGGCAAACTCTGACCATTGCCAGGAGTTCAAGCCTGACTCAGGTTAACTCAGCCTTTCATTGTTTAGTAAAAAGAGAAGCCAGATTGTTAGGAGCAATATGATAGATGTCCCTTTATCTGTCTTTTTATATTGGAATTTTTTTTAATCCCATTTATATCCCGCCCTTCTCTGAAGACTCAGGGCAGCTTACAATCTAAGAAGCACAAATAAATGTGCTTAGCAATTTGATTGACCTCTTCAAATCTGTTGGCCATTGTGTCATTTTTCCAGATTTCCTCTTATATCTTGGTTAGAATCATTACTGGTTTTTCTGTTGCTATATTCCATGGTTATTTCTATAACCTTCCAAACTGGTAGTGACCTGAGTGCTGATCTTATTTCATCTTCCTAGCATTGGGAGTTCTTATAAGGAGGGAATTATATCCTAAACTATCTTGGATGTTGACATCTCTCTTATAGTACTTTAGTATACTTTTTTCCATCTTTATTTGATCTCCTTTGATTTCTTCTATTTCTTTATATTTGCTAGTATCTTTTCACAATCTTTAATGCCAATAGCTTATTTCTATTTATTTGATCATTAATTATATTTCACATAACTACTGTTCTTGCTGTAAATCAATTTATATAAATCTGACTATAAATCAATTTAAATATCCTATCCATGTAGTTTTCTTAATATAAATAAAGAAGTAGTTTACCATTGCTTTCTCCTGCACGGTATGAACAGACTCTTTTGCCATTGTCATTGAAATGGTCTTTTACTTCCACCATCTTCCTATGTTTCTGTTCCCTAATATAGGTGCCTGTTTGCTTTAACTGAGCAGCTGGAATGACCTTCACATTTTGGTGAACCTTTGGAACTATCTATTTTTGGCATATATACCTGACATTCTTTGTTCATTTCTCCTAAATATTATATAATTTTCATTTTTGATTATCAGTGGCTGTGGAACTTATATATAACAAGTTTAGAATTTATAAGATTTGAAAATATTTAAATAGTCTCTGCAAAAGATTTTAATAGCTAGGCATATGTAGGCTTCACAAATTGTAATTATTGCTATTTTTATATTGGCCACAAGATGTTCCCTATATATAATGTGGCCAATTCAAAATGTGGTAACAATCCACATTTCATAAAACAAAATGTGTTTTTTATCCTACTATGTTTCTATATCTCTGTTTTGTACCTTTCTCTACATCCCATGTGTAAGCAAGCTGTACTGTACATCTCAGGGGAAAAATATGTCAGCTGATATTATACTGCACACACCAAGCATGTTCATTTTATAACAGGGCAAAGGTGCATATGGGGATTAATAATGTATCTATCTCACTCATAATAATTGATAAATATTCTGTTGTTATCCCACAAGTCATCTAAAGAGGCATCTTGCTTAGATTTTTATAATGGTGCATACCCAAATACTAATTTTTCTCTAAATTCCTCATAAGTACTAATTCATTGAATTAAGAAGGAAGTTGAAATAGATCAAAGAATGCAATGCAAGAAACATCCATTAGATTCTTTTTGAAAGGTCATCCTTTACAGAAGTATTAACATCACCGGGAAAATGAAGCTACAAGGCAAGCATATTTCTTTATGAGCTTGCCTAAAGGTAACACTGATGTTAAAAGGCAGATGGTATTCATAGCTATAAAAGATTTAAATATATTGTGATTCATTGATATAACTCATATTGAACTCTTAATTGAACATTAAGTTCCTTTAGCTGTAGAGAAATTCTATTTTAACTTGCTAGCTGTTCAAGTGAAAGAGATGAAAATATATCCCATTGAGGAACATATCTGAACTGGAAATTGCATATTATTCTTTATTGCTAAAGACTGATCAGGTCTTTAATCAAATATATGAAGTCAAATTCTAACTCTCACAAATTGAATTCCAGTTCACCTCCATTTGTTTCTGTTTCCATCCTAGATTTTAGCCTGTAGTTTTATATATCCCCTTAAATCTTTACAGGCCAAACCATTCATCTGAACTAAGTTGAAATCAATGGAGCTCACTTTCCAAAAGAATATATCTTATGCCCTGAATTGCAGGGCAGCTTAAATACATTGGGTTTATTTCTTTGTGCACTGCAATTGAGTATCCTAGTTCTAAAATGTGGAATGTTTAACTTGTAATTCAATTTTGTTGAATATATATCAATCTGTGATACTGTGATAATGGAAGACATACAAATCAATATATGATCTTTAATATGCAATAAAGATGGCATTAAAATTATATTAATTTGTGAAATGCTGTAGGGCATTTTTTAAATTTCCTGTTTATTTTTTTTAGGTTTTTATCATTGATAGAATTTCAAGAGGTTATTATTTCTATAATTGATAGGTTTTTTTAAAGCATTAAATGGCAGGATGTCATATTAAAAAAAATATCCAATCCCTATAGAAATAGTCACTGCAGCTGAAATTAAATAGAGCAATGGGTATTTAATTTAAAAGTATTATAAAATAAAATCACATATTCTAAGCCTATCTCCCCCTTCATGAATTACTGCCTTGTTGTGGCAAAGGGGCTTGTGTAATTCAGAGCAGCTATGAGCTATGCTCTGCAGGGCCACCCAAGACAGACAGGTCATAGCAGAGAGTTCTGACAAAATGTGATCCACTGGAGAAGGAAATGGCAACCCACTCCAGTATCATTGCCATGAAAACCCCATGGACAGTACCAAAAGGAAAAAAAAAGATATGATGCTGGAAGATGAGCCCCTGAGGTTGGAATATGCTACTGGGGAAGAGCAGAAGGCTAGTACTAGTAGTGCCAGAAAGAATGAAGAGACTGGGCCAAAGCCGAAAGGATGCTCAGCTGTGGATGTATCTGGTGGTGAAAGGAAAGTCCGATGCTGTAAAGATTTTTTCTCCATAGAAACCTGGAATGTAAGATCCATGAATCAAGGAAAGCTGGACATGGTCAAAAAAGATATGACAAGACTGAACATCAACAATTTAGGAATCAGTGAACTAAAATGGACAGGAATGGGTGAATTTAATTCAGATGACCATCAGGTATACTACTGTGGGCAAGAATCCCTCAGAAGAAATGGAGTAGCCTTCATAGTCAATAAAAGAGTAGGAAAAGCAATACTGGGATACAATCCCCAAAATGACAGAATGATCTCAGTTCAAATCCAAGGCAAACCATTCAATATCACAGTAGTCCAAGTCTATGCCCCAACCACCAGTGTTGAAGAGGTTCTAGGAAGCCCTACAGCACCTTATAGAACTAACACCAAAAAATGATGTCCTTATCATCATGGAGGATTGGAATGCTAAAGTAGGAAGCAAAAGGTAACTGGAATAATAGGCAAGTTTGGCCTTGGAGTACAAAATGAAGCAGGGCACAGGCTGATAGAATTTTGTCAAGAGAATACGATGGTCATAGCAAACACTCTTTTCCAACAACCCAAGAGATGGCTCTACACATGGACATCACCAGACAGTCAACACAGAAATCAGATTGACTATGTGCTCTGCAGCCAAAGATGGAGAAGCTCTATACAGTCAGTAAAAACAAGACCAGGAGCTGATTGTGGCTCAGACCATGAGCTTCTTATTGCAAAGTTTAGGCTTAAACTGAAGAAAGTAGGGTAAAGCACTAGGCCACTCAGGTATGAACTAAATCATATCCCTGACAAATATACAGTAGAGGTGTCAAATAGATTTAAGGGATTAGATCTGATAGACAGAGTGCCTGAAGAACTATGGACAGAGGTTTGCAACACTGTAAAAGAAATATCAACTAAAACCATCTGAAAGAAAAAGAAATGCAAGAAAGCAAAATGGCTGTCTGAGGAAGCTTTGCAAATAGCTGAGGAAAGGAGGGAAGCGAAAGGCAAGGGAGAAAAAGAAAGATACGCCCAATTGAATGCAGAATTCCAGAGAATAGCTAGAATAGATAAGAATGCCTTCTTAAATGAACAGTGCAAAGAAATAGAAGAAAACATTAGAATAGGGAGGACTAGAGATCTCTTCAAGAAAATTGGAGAGATGAAGGGAGCGTTTCATGCAAAAATGGGCATGATAAAGGACCAAAATGGTAAGGACCTAACAGAGGCAGAAGAGATTAAGAAGAGGTGGCAAAATTACACAGAAGAATTATACAAGAAACAGCTTAACATCCCTGATAACCACGATGAGGTGGTCACTGACCTCAAGCCAGACATCCTAGAATGTGAAGTGAAATGGGCCTTAAGAAGGCTGAGCAACAACAAGGGGATGACAGAGAATGAGGTAGCTGGATGGAGTCACTGAAGCAGTAGGCGTGAGCCTAAATGGATTCCAGAAGATCGTAGAGGACAGGAAGGCCTGGAGGAACGTTGTCCATGGGGTCCCAATGGGTCGGACACAACTTCACAACTAACAACAACAAAAAAGCCTATCTCATTTAATTGGTTTTAATGTGTTTATTTTTATCTCTTGATCAATCTCTATTCACCATTCTTTGTTTCTTTGTTTTTTTATTCAGTTAAAAACTGAATATCCTGAAAATTCTGGATGAGTTATTAGAACCCAATGACAGCGATTTTTTCCTGTGGCTTTACAAAAAAAAGGTATCAATTGATCATTAAAAATGCATTTTATATCTGTGAGACTTACTTTGTATGTAAAACAATAGCTATAGAAATCTAATAGAGCTAGAGGGAAAATGGCTATGAATTTAGTCTTTAGACTTTGAATACTTCTCTTTCATACTTTTTGAGGTTTTTTTGTAAATTATTTAATATGTCATGAGGGTTTTTTCCTTTCCTATTCATGTTTAAAATCAAAATCAGATTTGTATTGTTGAAAAATATGGAGCTAATGGATTCCTATAGAGGAAACACCTGTTACTAGTAAAGAATTAAAGTGATGTTCCATATCCCCATGAAAGTGAATAAAGAGCTCAAGGCACTATTTAGACAAAAATACCTTCAACTAAATTCAACAAAGACCATCAATCACAGCAGAAAACCTTGATGAAATATTTTCATTACATTGTGAACAACAAAAGGTATCTTCTGGGGATGTAAAAAGAAGAAAGAATCCTTGGGGATATTTTGACTGATTAATTACACAAATAGATTGCCTCTTTAGTAACAGAGTGGTTGGAAATAAAATTACAAAAAATAAAGTTATTTGCATCTCAGAAAGTATGAAAGTAATCCTTTGCATTTAAATAGCAAAGATAGACTTATTTCTCACTAAGAATACTGCAGACTTCAAAGAGTATATGTCAAACTTTCTCTCTCTCTCTGTTTGTGTGTGTGTGTGAGAGAGAGAGAGAGAGAGAGAAAGAGAGTGCATGTGTGTGTGCTCTCTTGATGAGTTTTTTCTTTCTTCCAATCAGTTACATCATTTTTATCCTACTTTATTCCTCCTATGCAGCATGATCAACTTAATGTTATATCCCCCTTCAGGATAAACTCTAGAAGAAAACCTAAAGGTCCAAGTTGGAAGACTGCAGGTAGAAAATTACTTCTTGAAATAAAGCTGAATATGCTTTTTCCTATTTTGTTAAGGGCCCATCTTTTTGCCCAACTTCTCATATGAAAAAAGTACTTCCTAAATAGATGGATGAGCTACTTGGTTTCTAGTAATCAGAAGTACAGTAGCAGAGAATACTTGTATCCAGGTAAACAAAAGGGAGGAAAATGAATTGCTCCTGAGTGATGGTCACCTAATGAGAAAGAATATTCCTGAATTATATTTCATGGCTGGAAGTGAAAAACAATAGTATTAGAATTAATTTGTGACCTGGGTGATAAGGCAAATCTATCCAGTAGAAAAATCTCATCCTCAAAATTGACATGACAGAGTATCAGGTGGGACTTAAAAGAGATGCAACCAAGCTCTAACCATGTAATGGCATTTGAAGTTTAACAAGGGTTAGCATTAATCAAACTTAATATTTGAAATTTAGTCACATAAACTGAAATGAATTAAAAAAAAAACCTAGCCTTCTTATGATGCAATTGCAGCATCTCCACCCTTATCATGGTGCATTTGCAGTTACCTCTATAACATCTAACATGTTCCACATGAGTTTTTTAAATCTCTTCTCAAGCTGGTTTGCCATTTGTTATGAAGACAATAGATAAATATACAAGTCTCCCATACTATGATTAAAAAACTGAGCTAGCAATTTGTGAATTGTTCAAATGCCCTTTGTATCACAACGTTTTATATGCAAAAATACATTTTAAATAAAATAATTGTGTATACATAGCATACACATTTTCATTTTCTTAAAATATAATTTACAAAAAAGTAAAGTAAAATAAATGCCCATCTATGCCACCCATAGTAACAACCAAAATTGATAATGAATGGTACAAATCATGGTGGATATGTAGGGGCTCAGTCAGAATGAAATTAAAATTATAATATTGGGAATATATATCTCAAATGACAATAGAGACATATTTTAAGGGACATGTAAAAACAGATAAAATTATCCTATGAAAATTTGTGTTTTAGACAAGATTAGGATGGAATAGTTTGCCGACAAAAAATCAGAAGCTCTGTGAAGGGAATTAAATCACACAAAGTAAATTGCCCAAAAATATATCTTAAAATGGAAATCAACATAGAACAAGGTGTACGACAAAGTGATATAATATCACCTATCTTTTCTCAGCCTGCCTTGAAGAAGTAATTCACAAACTAGAATGGACAAAAGATGAAATAAAAATCATTGATGACTATTTAAATCATTTAAGATTTGCAGATGCTGGGTCTTCTCACAAGTTACAAAGACACATACAAGAGCTGCACAAAGCAGGAGAATCATTTGGCTTAAAAATAAATCTGCAAAAGAGCCAGGTTATGCTTAATAAATTCACCAAAGAAAGAAAAATATTTATATCTGGAAAAGAACTAGACATAGTAGACCACTACATACCTTGGCCAATAGATCTCAATGGAAGCTGATACAAAAAATGTTAAATGTGATTAATGGGCATTTAGCAAGTTAAGCATAATTTTCAAGAACAACCTTCCCCTATGGCGGATTTTTTTTTTTATTCAATGTTATAACATATGCCAGTGAAACATGGACACTAACCTCACAATAAAGTACAAAAGCTATGAGTGTCATAAAGAGCCAAATAAAAGAACTGAGTGATAACATAGTATGTACTGCAAATACTACAACATCAGTGAGAAATTGCAAGACCATATTTGTTGGATATACACAGAAGAGACCTCCATCCTGAGTGGATGGACAATGGCTAGGTGGTGGTGCATGTGTGTGTTTATATAAATAATAAACAAACGAATGAATGAATGAACAACTTTAAGCTTGTTATATGGAGACATAAGAAAGGTAAGTTGAAAGAATATACTTACTTTTCTGTACATACATATGTTTTTCAAGAATAGATATGTATTGGATTACTAAGAAAGTCACTACATAACTAATAAAGTGGAGAGAGCACTGAAAACCCTTTTGAGATAATAATCCAGTGATTTAATATTTAAGAGAAGAGATAGAACTTATAGATAGAGGCTAAATGAAACTCTACTAAAAAAGAATCAATAACTGAATGTTAAGCTGAAAGAATTCTTTAGATTCATTTAAATAGAAGCACAGACATAAGTATAGTGTGGGATGCTGGCAAAGACTTTTTGATCGGACAGTTTAGGCAATGGAATTGCCATAGAGAAAATGCAAAAGATTTTAATGGAGATAAAAGTGAAAGTAGAATTTAAGACATCTTCAGGAAGGAAAAGCATTTCACAGCAAATTAAACTTCCACAACACCAGTTTTCTATGTGAATGATTAAATAAATGGAAATAAAAATGAACTGAAGAATTTTGAATTATGAAAATTCTGCTAATGACTAGCATATTAACTGAGAAAAGAAAGAAGAGTGATATTAAAATTATAGAATGATAATGCTATGATAATGATTAATGAAAATATGCAAAGAATATTCCACCAGTTTTATATAAAATTTTATAGAGAAGAAATTTCTCTGGCAAAAGTTGGATGGGTGTTTAAAGAATCAAAATTTACCATAGATAACAGATAAACAAAAGCTGATGATGAATGGACCTATAACAATAACAGGAGTCTGCAAGGTTATAAAAGCTATTGGCCCAGATGGATTGCCAGCCTCCTAATATAAATGTTTTTAGGATGAACAATTTCAAAAAATGATGAATTCCTTTCTGGACAGTGGAAGAATACCAGAAACCTGGACATGCACAAATATATTCATTATTATATTTACATGAATGTTATGTGTGCATGAAGATCAATTTGGCTTTTTGCCCAAAAGTCAGTCAATCAACAATATTAGAAATATTCTTAACACATTAGATTATTTGTAATGATTGTGTTAATATTTCTTGATGCAGACAAAAGATTTTATAAATTGAACTGGACCTCCTTGTTTAAAATTTTGGAAAAGGTGGAATTTGGATAAAATTTTATTAAATGGGTTAAATCCATACATACTTTACAATGGCACAAATTACTAATAAACTGACAAAATCCTAAGAAATACGAAAAGGGACAAAATGTTAGCTGGTCAACATACTAGTTAAAAGGCCCTGAAGGTGCCCTGTCAAAGTAATCACATATTGCTGAAACCTCTATGAGGAAATAATATTTCCTTGTATTGGACAACATGCCACCAATGCAATAATGAGGATATCAGCTCCAGAGCTTCACATGTGCATTGCCAGTTATCATTTGGACTAAATATATTAATTTCTTCCCAAAGATTTTATGGGCCAGGTGATATATATGAAAAACTACTCGTGGATCTGTACTCTACTTAAACAAAGCTTCTCATACTTGTTTTATACTTAAAAGAAATCCCATCTGAAAATACCTATGATTTGTGTTCTGATTTTCCTCTTCAGAGTAGCCATAAAATAATTGGTTTTAGGTCACCCCTTACTATTTATTATATTATATTCCAATAGCATTCATAAATTAATTTTTTATTATGATATTGTATCAAAATGACTTGGGATTGAAATATAAATGCAACTGTGCAAATACAAAAGTACATGGATTAGACAAAATCAGACTGTGAATACAAACTACATCAAATCCACTGTTATGTTTCAACTTTTGAAAGTATCATAAAAGCGTCTATGGACACTTAGGATGAATACTCATTCAGAATACTTCTTTGACTTCCTGGAATGCTACTATTTATAAAGAAGTAGTTTTCTTGGGGTAGTCTATCATACACATCTAATAATGTTAGGCTGCTGAGTATAGGAAGGAAGGAAGGAAGGAAGGAAGGAAGGAAGGAAGGAAGGAAGGAACATGGATTACAGACTTAAAGTAGATATACTCTCAGCTATTTGCTATATAGTCCATCCTCAAGTAACCTTTTTAAAAAAAAAAATGTGTATTTAATAGCAGTCTAATATTTCAGTCTCCAGGATGCCAAATCAGTACAAACATCTGAATCAGCTGTTTTTACCCAGACTGATCTAAACAATTGGGATTTTACAGTGGATGTTACCAAAAAATTTTTTTTAATAAGATTAAAAACTTAGCCTTAAAATTACTACTTTTATTTAAAAAATAATATACTGTTGAGTATATACTCTATTATCTACCTGTGTACTTGACCATCACTGTGGTTTCAGTTAAACATAGAAACTGAATTGTATAAGCCCTGAGCCACATCCTCAAGTTAATAATATATTAACAGTAACATACATAAATAACAACAGTTTAATAGTGTTTTTTAAATGGTTAACTCGCTATTTAAGATTTAAACAGCTTTTAAGGGAACCTATGTTAATTAACTGTCTAGATTCTGCTGTTTTAAAATACCTTCCACAGTTTTCAGTGAATAGAAACATTATTGGATCATTTATCCCTTTCTAAAAATAAATGGAAAATAACTGGAAATCAGTTTTCTGGAAATCAGTTGTTGTTGTTGTTGTTAGCTGCGAAGTCGTGTCCTACCCATCGCGACCCTATGGACAACATTCCTCCAGGCCTTCCTGTCATCCACCATCCTCTGGAGTCCATCCAAGCTCACGCCTACTGCTTCAGTGACTCCATCCAGCCACCTCATTCTCTGTGGTCCCCTTCTTCTATTGCCCTCGATCTTTCCCAGCATTAGGCTCTTCTCCAGTGAGTCCTTCTTTCTCATTAGGTGGCCAAAGTATTTGAGTTTTAGCTTCAGGATCTGGCCTTCTAAACAGCAGTCAGGATTGATCTCCTCTAGGACTGACCGGTTTGATCGCCTTGCAGTCCAAGGGACTCGCAGGAGTCTTCTCCAGCACCATAGTTCAAAGGCCTCAATTCTTTGGCGCTCAGCCTTTTTTATGGTCCAACTTTCATTGCCATACATTGCAACTGGGAAGACCATAGCCTTGACTATACGTACTTTTGTTGACAGGGTGATGTCTCTGCTCTTTAGTGTGCTGTCTAGATTTGCCATGGCTTTCCTCCCCAGGGGCAAGCGTCTTTTAATTTCTTGGCTACAGTCCCCATCTGCAGTGATCTTGGAGCCCAGGAAAATAAAATCTGTCACTACCTCCATTTCTTCCCCATCTATTTGCCAGGAACTGAGAGGGCCAGATGCCATGATCTTGGTTTTCTTAATGTTAAGTTTCAACCCAACTTTTGCACTCTCCTTCTTCACCCGCAACAAGAGGCTCTTTAGTTCTTCTTCACTTTCTACCATTAGAGTGGTATCATCTGCGTATCTAAGGTTGTTGATATTTCTTCCGGCAATCTTAATTCCAGCTTTTGATTCATCTAGCCCAGCCTTTCTCATGATGTGCTCTGCATATAGGTTAAATAGGCAGGGCGACAGTATACAGCCTTGCCGGACTCCTTTCCCAATTTTGAACCAATCAGTGGTTCCGTGTCCAGTTCTCACTGTTGCTTCTTGACCCGCATATAGGTTTCTCAAGAGACAAATAAGATGGTCTGATACGCCCATCTCTTTAAGAACTTGCCACAGTTTGTTATGATCCACACAATCAAAGGCTTTAGCATAATCAATGAAGCAGAAGTAGATGTTTTTCTGGAACTCCCTAGCTTTCTCCATGATCCAGCGTATGTTGGCAATTTCATCTCTAGTTCCTCTGCCTCTTCGAAATCCTGCCTGTACTTCTGGTAGTTCTCGATCCACATACTGCTGAAGTCTAGCTTCTAGGATTTTAAGCATGACTTTACTAGCATGAGAAATGAGTGCAATGGTGCGATAGTTTGAACATTCTTTGGCACTGCCTTTCTTTGGAATTGGAATGTAAACTGATCTTTTCCAATCCTGTGGCCACTGTTGAGTTTTCCAAATTTGCTGGCAAATTGAGTGTAGCACTTTTACTGCATCGTCTTTTAAGATTTTGAATAGCTCAGCTGGAATACTGTCACCTCCACTAGCTTTGTTGTTGCTCAGTTTAACTAAGGCCCACTTCACTTCACATTCTAGGATGTCTGGCTCGAGGTCAGTGACCACCTTACTGTGATTATCAGGGACGTTAAGCTCATTCTTGTATAGTTCTTCTGTGTAATTTTGCCACCTCTTCTTGATCTCTTCTGCCTCTGTTAGGTCCCTGCCATTTTGGTCCTTTATCATGCCCATTTTTGCATGAAACGTTCCCTTCATTTCTCTAATTTTCTTGAAAAGATCTCTGGTCCTCCCTATTCTATTGTTTTCTTCTATTTCTTTGCATTGTTCATTTAAGAAGGCATTCTTATCTCTTCTAGTTATTCTCTGGAATTCTGCATTCAATTGGGCGTATCTTTCTTTTTTTCCCTTGCCTTTCGCTTCCCTCCTTCCCTCAGCTATTTGCAAAGCTTCCTCAGACAGCCATTTTGCTTTCTTGCATTTCTTTTTCTTTGGGATGGTTTTGGTTGCTACCTCTTGTACAATGTCGCGAACCTCTGTCCATAGTTCTTCAGGCACTCTGTCTATCAGATCTTATTCCTTAAATCTATTTGTCACCTCTACTGTATATTCAACAGGGATATGACTTATTTCATACCTGACTGGCCTAGTGCTTTTCCCTACTTTCTTCAGTTTAAGCCTAAACTTTGCAAGGAGAAGCTCATGGTCTGAGCCACAGTCAGCTCCTGGTCTTGTTTTTACTGACTGTATAGAGCTTCTCCATCTTTGGCTGCAGAGCATATAATCAATCTGATTTCTGTGTTGACCATCTGGTGATGTCCATGTGTAGAGCCGTCTCTTGGGTTGTTGGAAAAGAGTGTTTGCTATCACCATCGTATTCTCTTGACAGAATTCTATCAGCCTGTGCCCTGCTTCATTTTGCACTCCAAGGCCAAACTTGCCTGTTATTCCGGTTATCTTTTGCCTTCCTACTTTAGCATTCCAATCTCCCATGATGATAAGAACATCATTTTTTGGTGTTAGTTCTATAAGGTGCTGTAGGGCTTCATAAAACCGGTCAATTTCATCCTCTTCAGCACTGGTGGTTGGGGCATAGACTTGGGCTACTGTGATATTGAATGGTTTGCCTTGGATTCGAACTGAGATCATTCTGTCATTTTGAGGATTGTATCCCAGTATTGCTTTTCCTACTCTTTTATTGACTATGAAGGCTACTCCATTTCTTCTGAGGGATTCTTGCCCGCAGTAGTATACCTGATGGTCATGTGAATTAAATTCACCCATTCCTGTCAATTTTAGTTCGCTGATACCTAAGATGTCGATGTTCAGTCTTGTCATCTCTTGTTTGACCACGTCCAGTTTTCCTTGATTCATGGATCTTACATTCCAGGTTCCTATGGAGAGAACATCTTTACAGCATCGGACTTTCCTTTCACCACCAGACACATCCACAGCTGAGCGTCCTTTCGGCTTTGGCCCAGTCGCTTCACTCTTTCTGGCACTACTAGTACTAGCTCTCTGCTCTTCCCCAGTAGCATATTGGACGCCTTCTGACCTGAGGGACTCATCTTCCAGCGTCCTATCGTTTTGCCTTTTGGTACTGTCCATAGGGTTTTCATGGCAAAGATACTGGAGTGGGTTGCCATTTCCTTCGCCAGTGGATCACATTTTGTCAGAACTCTCGGCTATGACCTGTCCATCTTGGGTGGCCCTGCACGGCATAGCTCATAGCTTCATTGAATTATGCAAGCCCCTTCGCCACGACAATGCAGTAATCCATGAAGGCGGGAAATCAGTTACTTGTGCATATTTATATAGATTTGTCCATCTCCAGCTGCCTAATTCCTTCAATAATCATTAGCAAATGCAATCACCAAAACCTCTAAGTTAAAATACTTAGGACAGAATGCCATTCTTCCATAAAAATACTACTACTAACAACAACAAAAAAACTCTATGAAAAATAGCCAACATATGTTTTCTCACCACATGTTGTCAGGTCTGTAGTGATTAAACTTGGTGGAGTTTAATGTTGAGAAAAAAAAAGATAAATACTTCCTTGGTGCCTCATACAATTTCTATGAAGTAAATACAGTTAAAATAGAAGAGCTTGATTTCCAATTAAGTGCCCTTGGCTTTGAAGGTGGAGATAGGGCTCCACGGGTACAGGTATGTAGGTCTTGGCATATTCGGGTCTTTTCCCATGTAAGATTGAGAGTGTCTTGGTGACGTTTCAACAAGGTCCCACTTGTCATCTTCAAGCTGGTGTTACAACAGAGCCAACCAACCCGCTTACAGCAACAAAACTAGCACCACACACAACCCCACCAATATTTATATAGAGACAGCAGCTCCAATCACGCTTTGCTTGCACAAGCACGAAGCCGAAGACACCAGCCTGAAGATGACAAGTGGGACCTCATCAAAATGGCGCCAAGACACTCTCAATCTTACATGGGAAAATACCCGAATATGCCAAGACCTACATATGTATGTATATATAAACATATATGTATATGTGTGTATATATATATGTATGTGTGTGTGTGTGTATGTGTATTATCACTTTAAATTGCACCCAAAAAAACAACAAAGTAATGATTTTTTCAGAGTCTGAGAGACATCCATAGGCTACAAGGATGTTTCTAACTTAGCAGTTAAGAAAACAGTCTCTTCACCAGTTCACACACTGGCCATGTGTAAAAGATAGAAAAAGTCTCAACTTAGCAACCCAGGAGATAAACTAGATTCTAAAGTGAAGGCAATACAGTTGCTGAGATCTCTCTTTCAACTTTGTTTTTTGAAAAAGAGGGAAAAAGAATTTTGCTTTCAGTTGAAATGAACTGCCAAGAGCTTCAAAATCATATGGAATCTCAGATCTGTATACTGATGGCATTTTTGCTTCAAACTACTGGTACAAACTGTATGGAACAATAATTTTTTTATGTCAAAGATTTTTCCAGTAGAAGACAAAAATGATAAGCTGCTATTAGTCAGGCAGAATCTCATAATAACCCTAGTTATTACTGTTATATACTGGGTTCTGTGTTTGATTGAAGAGACGAGGCAAGTGAATTCAGCAAGAATCATTCTTTATTTGCTCACAGGAACTGAACTGAGAAACAGGGCTGCGAATGCAGCTATTTATACCCTGGCCTCTAGGTGGCAGCCAATAGGTTTAAAGCAACCTATTGCTGCCCTAGAAGCAGCCAATGGCAGCACTAGAGATGTGTTGTCTGAGGAGCTGGGAGCCATTAGCAAGTTTCCCTGCTTAAACAACCTTCCAGCAATTAACCCCACGTGATACTCTTTAGTAAGACAAAGCCCAATACATTACACCTCTCCACTCTAGAATGTATACACATTATAATAACAAAAGGAATGATTACAGCATTTAAAGGTTTTCCAGAGATACAAAAGTAGTATGCAAAGTACACTTTTTTCCATATTTTGCTAATTCAAAGGCTTTCCTGGCTGGCAACAAATCAATGAGACATACAATCATGATAGCTCAGTTATTTTGGAACAAAATCCTGTAAATATGCAGGAGGCTTGCGAATCCTTGTGGAACGCCTGGGAGAGCTGGGCATTCCATGGTATACCAGCTTGCCTGCTGGGTTGGGTAGAACAGGGTCCATGAGTTCAAGCGAGTTGGCCCACCCCAGAATCTAATCCTTCTGCAGAGTTAGCACAGCAGCTGTAGTGTTCTGGTTGACTTTTTCTATCAGGGCCCCATGTTGCACTCCTGGGCTTGCCCCTCTATGACCACCTCCCCATTGCTCTGACTGCTTGGGACCTCAGAGCATGTGGATTGTTCGCCCTGGCTGCCAGTTTGAGGTCCGTGGATGGGACTTGGGACGAAGTCCTCGTTTTGTGGCCGTTCTGGAAAACGTTTCCTAAGCTGATTGATATGGTGATGAACGACTCTCCCGCCCTCTAGGCCCACTTCATATGAGAGACGGCCCAAAGTTTTGGTGATTTTCCCTGACACACACAAGTTCCCATGCCCATAGTTCCGGGCCCACACCCTGTCACCCACTTGCAACCCCCTCGGGGGTCTTGGGCAAGAGGCCTCTGCTGCCATCCGGTCTGGGTGCAATCTGTCCAGTTTCATGATTAGTCGCCTCCCCCAGTGCAGCTCTGTTGGGCTTTTGCCCGTTGCCATGCACAGTGTGGAATGTTGGCAGAGGAAAACTTTAGCCAGTCTGTGGTTCCAATCCCCAGTCACTATGTGCTTCAGTGATTATTTTGTGGTGCACACCATTTGTTTGGCTTGCCCATTGCTAGATGGATGAAATGGAGCTGATGTTGCATGCTTAATGAGGTTTGCCCTCAGGAAAGCCTGAACTTCTGCCACAGTGAATTGGGCCCCATTATCGGATACTATGACATCTGGAAGCCCGTGCATTGCAAAGAGTTTCCTAAGCATCTGGATGGTCCTACCAGTAGTCATATTTGCGATTGGTATAACTTCCAGCCATTTAGAGTGGCTGTCGACCACTATAAGAAAGAGCTGTCCCTGAAAGGGCCCAGTGAAGTCTATAAGAATCCTTGACCAGGGTGTGTGTGTCTCCTCCCATCTATGGACAGGAGCGTGTGGCATTTCAGGCCTAGACTGCTGACACATGTAACATTCATGTACTTGAGCTTCAATGGCTTTATCTAATCCTGACCACCATAAATAGCTTCGTGCCAAAGCTTTCATGCAAAAAATATCTGGATGACCTTCATGAAGCGATTGCAATACCCTGTTCCTTACTGAGGTGGGAACAATGACCCTGTTCCCCCATAGAATACAATCCCTTATGAGCTGAGAGCTTGTGTCTCATTGTGAAGTAGCTCTGGAACTCAGGTCCAGGGCTTTTTTCTAGCCACCCTGTGTGGACCCAAGATAGCACTCTGCTTAGAGTTTTGTCTGCCACTGTTTCTGTAGCTATGTCTCCTGCATGGAGGGGAAACTCTGGCAAGTCCTTATTGGACAAAACATGGGCTGTTGGGGCTGGATTTGGCTCAATTTGAGGCAGTGGAAGCCTTCTTAGGCCATATGCATAGCTCATATCCTTGCCAGGTTTGTGAATTAGCTTAAAGCTGCAAGCCAATAAAAAATGGACCATCTTAACATTCTAGGGGATAAGATGTGGGGTGTCTGTCTGTAAGGAATAACCCCAATAGCAGTTTATGGTCTGTGAAGACCGTGAAGTCCCTGCCATACAAGTAGTTGTGGAATTTTTTTACTCCAGCTACTGTGGCCAATGCCTCCTTATCAATTTGTGCATAATTATGCTCTGTGGAAGACAGTGTCCTGGAATAGAAAGCAATTGGGACTTGAGTCCCATCACTCTCCAAGTGATTTAGGACAGCCCTCACCATGTATGGGGACATGTCACATTCAAGGCACACTGGCATCGATTCCTTAAAATGAGTGATCGTTGAACTGATGGACAGTAGGGCCTTCAATGCTTGAAAGCTGTTTTCATGAACATTAGTCCACTTCCACACAGTATTTTTATCCAAGAGCCAGTGTAATGGCTCTGCCACTGTGGCCTTGTTAGGAAGGAATGCATGGTAAAAATTTAGGAGGCCTAGGAATGCCTGAAGCTCTCCCTTCGTTTTGGGACTGGGTGCAATTTGGATGGCTTTCACCTTTGACTCAGCAGGGTGGATGCTGTCAGCATCGATACAGAAACCCAGGAACTCAGTTGAAGGGACTCCGATACTACACTTATTCTTCTTAAGCTTAAGGCCTGCTTCATGAAGCCTTTGAAGGATGGCTCTGAGCCTCCTTGCCAGGACCTCAGAGAACTCCATGGTGATGAGCACATCATAGAAATAGGGGCAAACCCCCAGAATGCCCTTGAGCTTTCGCTTCATAATGCCTTGAATGGCTATGCTGACCCCAAATTGTAGGAGTTTTACTTTAAATGCCGCCCTGTGGGTTACAATTGTCTGTGCTGTGGCTGTGGCCTTGTCCACAGGAAGCTGTTGGACAAGGCCACATTTGTTTGAATAAACAAATCCTGGATGGGTCATAAATTCAGTGTTGCTTTTGTTACTTAGGTGATTATTTAAACAAAATCATAGTGAATGAGGCAAAACAATATGTTGAGCTGGAAAGAAAGTTTCATCAGTTCACTGAGGGAAATGAAATTGCAGTTGCTATAAAAATGTGCATTTGTGATATCTATAGCATCTTGGTTACCAAATTTATTCAGAGCACATTTCAGACTTTAAACCATTTCATAATCTATATTTATTGAAGGAGTTTTAACTATGGCCCAAATGTATTTGGGAACAATCATACAACAATCTGTTCTAATTAAAAGAATTTTACTAATATATAAGCTAAGTATTCCAAGTAATTGATCTTGTAATTGATAGAAAATACATACTAATTGTTTTAGTTGAAAAAAAGTTGCAGGTCAAAAAAAAAAAAAAGCTTCATTATTTTCAAAAGGATGGGGATAAAAGTATCAGGATGATCCTCATTGAATCATTTTTTTTTATTAAAGAGTTTTACAAAAACAAAATTTTACAATATATCCCCAAATCCTCCCCACCCCAAACCCACCCACTTCCCCCCCCACTTCCCAGAGCTAAATGCAGGATTATAGTTATAATAATCACATTCTAAATAAAAATTATGCATAATATACAATTAACCAAATTCATAATGTGCTTTAACTCCCCTTTAACATAACTACATACAGAGTACCATTAACAATATCCCACTAAAATCTACTCATAAGCTAAATAGAACTTTTTGGTCCCATATTTGTTCTGAATATAATCTATCCATCTCTTCCAAACTGAAATATATCTTTCCTGTGAATGATCTTTCAAGTAAGCAGAAATCTTAGACATTTCTGCAAGATTCAAAACTTTAAACACCCATTCTTCTATAGTAGGCAAACTATCCTTCTTCCAATATTGTCCCACCAGTAACCGTGCTGCTGTTATCATATTCAACATCAAATTAGTTTCTTTAACATCACATTCCACAACAATACCCAATAAAAACAATTGCGGAGAAAACTTTATCTTTCTTTTAAAAATCTTTTGAATGTTCCACCAAATTTTAATCCAAAAAGCTTTTATATTTTTACAAGTCCACCACATATGAAAATAGGTGGCTTCTAAACTACCACATCTCCAACATTTAGGCTGTACATTAGGATACATGTTAGACAACTTCTTGGGATCCAGATGCCATCTATAAAACATTTTATAAAAATTTTCTCTTAAGTTTTGAGCCTGAGTAAATTTAACATTTCTGACCCAAATTATCTCCCAAGTGTCCAACGAAATTGATTCCTGAATATTTTGTGCCCACTTTATCATACAATCTTTAACTAGTTCCGTTTCCGAATCCAATTCAATTAAAGCATTATATATCCTCTTTATATGTGCACAATTTAAATCTCTAATTTGTTTTTCTAAATTTTGATCTGTAATTGTGATGTCAACCTTTTGGTCAAACTTCCACCTAGCTTTCAATTGGGTATATTGAAACCAAGAGTAACTTATGTTTTCTTGTCTTAACTCATCTAATGATTTAAGTTGCCAATCATTCCCTTGCAATCTAAGTAGTTCCTTGTAAGAAACCATATCCAAACTCACTCCCATAGATAAGCCCTCTTCGCGTGTCCAGGAATTCCCCAAATCGGTATTTTATAATTTAACTTATAATAATACTTTTTCCAGACACGCAATAACACACTTCTAATAATATGGGATTTAAAAGCCCTGTCCACTTTCTTATCATTAAGCAAATATGCATGCCATCCATATACCAAATCCCATCCCTCAAGATGGAGTATTCTCTTATTAGTTAAATTAAGCCAATCACTAACCCACGTCAAGGCAACCGCATCATAATACAATTTCAAATTCGGCGCCTTGAGTCCCCCTCTTTCCCTAGCATCTTGTAAAATCTTAAATTTAACTCTTGGTTTTTTCCCTGCCCAAATAAATTTATTAAAATCTACATATTTAGAAAGCATCATGGTGATTTGGTAATCAGAGATTCAGTAGCCGAATTTTCAGTACATAATTCAGGTTACATTATCAAAACATCCTTCTCTATTTCCCTTAACATTTCATACAACAAGTTTAAACTAATGCATTTCTAAAAATATCATGGTCAGTTAAAGAATTTGTCAATCGAATTTCACTGAGATATATCTATGTCCTGTTATTACATTTTACCTAATTTTGATTTTAATTATAGTATTCAAATTTAGCCTTTAACATTCCAAATAATATTCACAACCCAAATTTCCCTTATTTCATTACACCAAAAACTGTAGCATCTAACAAACACACAATGGCTGAGTAGCTATGCTCTGTCTACCTAATAAACATTGTCTATTTCACATCCTAATACACTACATGTTACTGATAGGACCACAGCCTATGTTTATTAATCTATATCTACTTATACATAAAAAAAGAGCCTTGGTGGAGCAGTGGGCTAATGCCTGCTTAAGTAACACCAGCTGCCTGCAATTAGTGCAGGTTTGCATCCCACCAGGCTCAAGGTTGATTCGGCCTTCCATCCTTCTGAGTAGGTAAAATGAGGACCCAGATTGTTGGGGGCAATTAAGCTGACTTTGTAATAATGCCGCTTGGGGGGTGTGTGTGTGAAAGCCCTAATAAGCAGGCATATACATAGAATGAAGGCTACTGCTAAGCTTGTAAGCTACCCTGAGTCTTTGGAGAAGGGCGGGATATAAATGGAATTAAAAATAAATAAATAAATAACCAGATTATCTTTTAAATTTTAGCTAATTCTTAATTAAAATATTCAAACATCTTTTAACATTAAACGTGGGATCCATAAGCCAAATTTCCATTATGCCAGTGTACAGATTATAGTGTCTAAAAAAAGCCTAATAGATACATAAACACATTCTAGTTGTATCTCATAAACATTTTCTATTTTAGATCCTGATAGATCACTGATTAATAAAAGGGTAGCCTTTAATGATTCTCTAAGAACTCACTTTTTAACTCTAGCTTGCTTTCTTTCTTTCTTTCTTTCTTTCTTTCTTTCTTTCTTTCTTTCTT
>JAKJMR010000995.1:349682-370055 GCA_024449315.1 Daboia siamensis | reverse complement strand
CTTTCTTTCTTTCTTTCTTTCTTTCTTTCTTTCTTTCTTTCTTTCTTTCTTTCTTTCTTTCTTTCTTTTTTTGCCAATCAGGTTTCCAGACCAGGGCCTTTAGATTGCTAGATAGGTCTCCCTTCGCTCCAATACATATTATTTGAATCAAAGGAGGCCATCTAGCCAGCAGTGATCCACAAAAACCAAACCATTTGTAATCATTATGTTGTTGCTCTGTTAGTTCCACTCTCTGTATTTGCTCTAAAAACTCTATCTTCAGTTCAGTCTGGATTCCTCTTCCATCTAGGGTTCATCTGCTTTAAGTAGAGAGTCTTATCCAGTTTTGTAGTTAGTGCTTGGCTATCCAGGCTTTCAGAAAACTGTCTTTGTTGATCTTTCACATCTTCTATGTTAGCATCACTATCTTGCGCATAGTATACTTCTGGAGTTGTAGGCTCTTTTGATGAAGTCAAGACTTGAGTATTAAGTTTTCCCATAGTTTGTTGTTGGTCCTTAAGGTTGTTTATCGTAAAGATAGTTCCTTGTACTTTTAAAGTTGTCAGTTCTTTGGATAGAGTCAAGTTTTTGGTATTAGTGTTTTCAATATCTTGTTGTTGTACCTTGTATTCTTCTGCTTCAATAGTAATTTGTTCCAGTTTTGTTATATTCTGAGTTGTAAATTCTTTAGTTGAAGTCTGGGTTTCAGTTTGTAAATTGAAGTTGGCACCTAAATTTTCCAGTTTGGAGATAAACATCTCAGTAACTTTCTAATATGAGTTTATAGTCAAGTGAGGTTTGTGGCTGATCAGACTCCATTTTGAAATAGTTGTAAATAGTCCTTAGTGGAGGCTAATTTTAAACAAAAGTTAGTAAATGTTCACCTCCACAAGTCTTAAGTTCACCTCCAGCTGTTTCAGGTTTTTATCTTTAGCTGATAATGTCAAGGGCAGTTGCAAAATATAAACAGATTTATTTGCCAAAAATATTCACTTGTTATATCAGATTTGGCCACAAGATGTCCCGAGCGTACTTAAAATACTTTTCAGACAGAGTAAATTTATCAGTTTTGAGTCCTTTTAAGTAGTTCTTTTCTCTCTTTTCTCCCTTTTTTAAATCAGATAGATAGAATAGCCAATTTATGTAAGGATAGGAGTTTTGGGTCACCAGAAATAGAAAGGAAGTAAGTCCAATTAAATAGTATTATTCTGTTCAAGGTTTTCTTTTTTCTCCAGACGTAATCAGAGGCCGCCATTAAGGAGGGTGGGGAAAAAAAACCCTTCCCTCTCTCCTCACAGGGGGAAGCAGATTCAGGAAGCTTCTAACAGGTAAAGGCAGACAAAGAGGACAAAGAGAAGGCAGGTCTCATGCAGTTTTTCCACTGCTCTTTCAAGTGCTTGTTTGTGAGTTTGGTTTCAGCAGGAAACGGCTGAAGGGATGGGCCATGGGAGTGGCCTATCCTTTCTTCGTCAGTTCAGAGAGCTGCTCCAAGCCGACAGGATGGAGGAGAGCTGCTCCAAGCCGACAGGGGTCCCCCAGCAAAAGAAATCTAGACGATGTGAAGAGTGTTCTTCTCAAATGTTTGGCCATGCCACGATTCAGAACTGGAAGCCCTGGGCCTAGTTTTTTAAAGGACTGAGTTTCTTTGTTAATTTCTGCCTGTCCAATAGGATCAGGCAGAGTGGAAGTGCTCTATTATCTGCCATTAATCATAAAATATATTGTTAATAATATAGGTATTGCTCAATTCTGCATTGATTATTAGAGCAAATATCAAAAATATCTTTTCATTAGCCTTAATCTCTAAAATAGCCTGATCTACCTCCATTGGTCATGATATTAATGGATGCAGCTAAAGTTTAACTAATTGGAAAAGAATGATCTGAAAATATAAAAGCTAATCTTTTTCTCTTTCTTTCCCCCCCCTTTTTTAAAGTTCTGAGCACAAAGATTGTTGAATATGGAATCTGAACAAAGATACCTTATAAGATTTAGGTGACTTGATTGTGACAGATGAAATATTAATCTTCAACCTTTGAAGATTCATTATGTTGGCATTCTTCCTACTATTCTTGAAGCTGTAAACGTATTATAAACAACAATCTATATTAGTGGTAGGCATTGATACCTTAAAGATACCTTAATTCCTGATCTACTGCTTAAATCAAAATAGTCTTATCTAGGGAAATATTTAAACTGTGGAACTGTAAGTAAGACTAAAATCTGGGAGTTAAAGAGTAGCTGGCACTCATTAATTTAGGCAACTACCACATTTCAAAGCTATATATTTTTGTTT
This sequence comes from Daboia siamensis, assembly GCA_024449315.1. NCBI lineage: Eukaryota > Metazoa > Chordata > Lepidosauria > Squamata > Viperidae > Daboia > Daboia siamensis. Next base: position 367,780 of record JAKJMR010000995.1, on the reverse strand, counting down.
TTAAAATCTGTGTCATAGAGAATTTCCTCATATGAATGAAACCATGACATGGCAGATGTTACTTTATGTTATAGCAGTATTTATAACAATTTCTAGAAAAAGAATTTAAAAATATGGTAGAGAAATAGATTATTTTCAAAAGCATTATTATTATATACATGATGCTGTTTGTGTGAATGATCCACAAATAACCCAGTAGTGGGATTGAAATATGTGAACAACCAATTCTCTGTGTGGATGCCATTTCCAGAAGTCCATTCTGGGCCTGGGCAACAAAAAATTAGCTACCAGTTCTGCCGAAGTGGTGCAAACTGGCTGAATCCCACCACTGAAATATCCCATATATTGTCTTAAATATATTGTAGATTAGATTCTGTATAAATGTTTGTCAGAACCATTTCTGCCTCTGTCTTTGCCTTTTCCTCTCTAATAGTCTCCAGATGCACCTAGACTGTTATATACTAGGAGCTGCGAAATAGTCTCGTGAGTAGGTTTTGTCTTGAAGTAATTTTCATTATTTTGGTTGTAATCAAAATTCTTGCATAAATATTATCTTGCCCAAGTTGTATGAACTTTGATACATCAATCTGAAATTTATTTATTTATTCGGTTTATATACCGCTCTACTCCCGAAGGACTCAGGGTGGTTTACAAGGCAAAATTTAAAAACAATACAATATAAAATTAAAATTAAATTAAATTAAGTCTAGCCCCAAAAAATTAAAATCACAATTTAAAAACATTAAAACCCCTCAGTCCAGACCAGATAGCTCAAAGAGCCAGGTTTTTAGGTCCCGGCAAAATGAACGAAGGTTGGGGGCAGTCCGGAGTTCCGTTGGCAGTTGATTCCATAGAACAGGCACGCCCACAGAGAACGCCCTCCCCCTGGGGATCGCCTGTCGGCAATCCTTGACCGGCAGTACCCTGAGGAGGCCTTCCCTGTGGGAGCTTACAGGATGATGGGAAATTGACACTGGCAGCAGGTGCTCCCTCAGATAATCCGGGCCCATGCCATTTAGGGCTTTATAGGTCATCACCAGCACCTTGAATCTCTGTAATTAATATAATGTGAGGCTGCTGTTGAACATCAGCTCAAAGAATGAAATATTTCAAATGCTATATAAATATTTTAAACAAAGCTACTGCAAACATGTGATATGTTAAGATTTACTTGCTTATTTATAAGTGCAAATTATAGTGATATTCCTAAATTCTAAACCTGTATTCTTATTCATATTAGCTTGAATATCCATTTAGTTAAATCAATGGGAAAATTTTCTGACAATGCACTGCAAACACCAGCATAATTTCTCATGTCCTGTCATCAGAAATGTCCATCCTTATCCAGCACATACGGTCCTACAGATGAGAGATACAGAAGCTTAACCTTTTAGAGTCCATGTCTGGAAAGGAAACAATGGCCCTTTCTTGGAGGGAGGAAAGGAAACACTGGGGCTTCTTTTTCATCATCTGCAATCTGGAAAAAATGTGAGGAAACAAAGGACAGAGTTCTGGAATTCATTTCTGGTTGACTAAGAATGTGATTCTGATGAAACAGAATAGATAAATGGATATCCAAATACTAATCCTGAGATATAGCACGTATAGAATTAACAATAAAAGAAAAACTGGGACATATTTTGATTGCCTATTCAGACAAACAAGCATCCAGAAAATATATAATGTTGTGGAAGAAGTGGAAAAATAATAATTTAAAATACTTGATCTTAGCTCTATTGATCTTTAATTTGAAAATTAATTCATAAATGAATTAGTTACATGACCAGATAATTGATAAGACTGATCAGCACATGTCTTGCTAAAGATATGGCCATCACATCTACATATTTAGCAATATATAAAGATTTTATTATCAGGTTTGTGCAGTATTTCCCAAAGGAATATTTTAATATTTAAACATGAAATTTTAGGAAGAGGCTTTTTTAGGAAAAAATATTCCTTAATTCTATTTTTTCCATCTTCTGATTACCATTTTCCATTGTAAGAGTAAAATGGGTTATATGACTTTTAGAATCTAAGCTCCATAACTGAAATCCAGTATTTTTATATTCATATAGCATCAGTTAGAAAGAAAGTGCTTTGCAACATTGAGGAGGCCTTATCACAGTTCAAACCAAATTATTCCTTGTATAACTATAGGTTGTGAATATAATTCTATCTTACTTATTTACAATACACATTGACATTTCCAATTCTTTTTCATTTATTAGGTAAAAGTATTGTGAGATCAATTAAAAATACAAGTTTCTACTATTAAAGAAAAAAATCTTGTTAACTTTGGGGTAGGATTTGCAAAAGGGGAGGGATTTGCCAATTTAATATTTTACAGCAGTATTCAAGTAGGTTTGACTAAGGAGGATAATCCATTTATACTTCTAATGCTATCAGAACTCTTAAACCTGGATACAAGAAGTATACTTCTTTTTGTGGGAAAGTTCATGAAAGCTTATCTCCTGAAACAGACACACAAGGTCAGCATCTGCTTATTATTAGAAGTCCTTTCTATTCCATTAGAGACTAAAAGAAAACCCTGAAGACGCTTCTTCCTACACTTTCAATTTAATATTAAAGTATTGAACTAAGCTTCCTGTGCAAGCATACATTAAATAAGAGGAGAGCTTTAAAGATGACCTGAAAGTGGATAGGATTGGAAAATTGTAGTGATGTTGCTTAAGAAATAATTTGTATGACACATTGGGAATTACAGATGCTTGGACTTTAATATTTATGTTTAATAGTTACAAAACATTTTAAAGGCTGAAAATACAGAGACTTTAATATTACAAGCTATAAAGAAGTTCAGATATTCATGATGTAGATCATGATGTAGCTGTACTCAGATGTTCATGAGTAGATGCTTCTTGATTTTTTTCTGTTGTCATTATTCATATCCTTCTTTTCAACGTTATGTGATTACATTATAGCATATATGTCAAACGCACGACATCATGTGATGTTGTGTGATGTATCAGAACTTTTTCCCCATGGCTGGCAATAGGGTGGGTGCGGTTTTATCATGACATATCAGGCCCGTGGGCTGGCAGTTTGACACTCCTGCATTATAGTAATTAAAAGTTAATTCCATATTTCTCAAGATTCCTATGTGTTACAATTATTCTGAAATTATATTTGTGTTTAGTTTGACGGGATATATCATAAGCACCAAAGGTTTTTCAGGAAGCAAAACATTTTTTAAAAAAATGGCTGTCCAGTGTTATAATAGTATTTGGCATACAGGAGAAATAGTCTAAGAAATGCTGTTGCTTTTAACTGTCTCTTGTCTCCAACCTGTGGAATTCTCAGGTAACCTGATTATCTAATAAAAAGGAAGTATGATTTTAAAATAGGTGTAATGAGTCAAAATATGATATAGATGCAGAATTCAAGGTTAAAAGTCAAGAATTTGGAGTTAAAGGATCTTAGTTAAGAAGGCTAAGAATATTTTTTTTCTAAATGTTTTTGAGAGCCTTCATAAGTAGGAGGGGCAAAAAAATCTACTTTCAGAAGATTGAGAGTTGAATGTCTTTACAATAAGCTAGAATTATACATTTCAATGTCTCCCTTGAGTAGTGGTTCAGGTTTTCACCCACTGAGTAATAAAATGAAAAATAAACACAAGATAAAAGCAATCTATTCCATTTAAATGTAACTTAATTCAATTGAAAATATCAACACATGTTTCACTGTCTTGGTTGGTTCATATATTATCATTTGTGTTTCAGAACAATCCTATTATTATGAATAATAGGAAAATTGAGAAATAGTGATATATATCATATACATTTACTAATATTTTATTGAAAACAAAAAAAAATACCAAAGTATTTTTAATTTTTTAAATTTGATTTCTGCTTTTCACAATTGGTAAGATAGTTATATAAAAGTTCCTGTAATTTGTATATGCAATTTGTAATTAAATAAGAAGCCATTGTGGCACAGTGGTTAGAATGGAGTATTGCAGACTAATTCTACTGATTGTCAGGGGTTCGATCCTCACTGGCTCAAGGTTGGCTCAGCCTTCCATCCTTCCAAGGTTAGCAAAATGAGGACGTAGATTGTTGGTGGCAAAATGCTGCCTCTGTAAATGGCTTAATGCATTGTAAAGTGGTATATAAGTCTTAGTGATATTGCTATTTCTATCGAGGTTCAGAAAATTAAATATGGTATAAAAAACCATATTTTTCTTAATAAAATCCAGTTCTACCCTAATCCTTAACACTAAATATCTATGAATAAAGTGGGGAAAGGCAAACAAATTGTTTGATAATGTTTTTTTTATATCAAAGGCAGTCAAATGTCTTTTCTAATGCATACATAGATTCTATATGTAATAGTCCATCAAAATCAGAAGTCAACTGTGGATTGTCTACAAATTAATTTTGTAGCAGCTCTAAAGAGTTTTCATGAAAGGTCAGTAAAAGAAATACTGTAATATGGAGCAAGACTATCAAGAACAAAACCAGAAATAAATTACATTATTGAATTTTGAAAGGAAAAACCTAATAACAATGATCATTAACTGTTCTAAAGCTTGCTCTAATGTAGACACAAGAAATAATGCTAGTTATTCTATTCTGTTTCTTTTACAATTAATTAACTTCGTTCTGCTTTAAGTCTTTGATTCTCTCACTTATTTCAATGCATGCATAAAGAGGAATGAATTGCAACTGTTGCAATGCAATTTCCCAAAATAATACTTCTGAATCTCATCTCTCTGTCTTTCTCTCTCTAAGCTATCTTAAAAGCTACAAGTTGAAAAATTCAACAACCTCATTGCTGGCTTTGATATTTCACTTACAGAAGTAGATAACAAAATGTTAAAGCAAAGAAGTATCCAAGAGTCTGCAAAGGAAGAATTCAAATAGATCTCAAAAGAGACTTCAGAATATATTACTATATATGATGTCATAGAAGCAAATTTCATCAAACTCAGTGTTAGTGTTTGTCTTCAACTGCATCCTAAGAAACAGTTATATTGGCTGTTTTTATGATATTTTAAGATGCACTGTTCAGCAGGAAGCAGCATGTGACCAGTTTTATCCTAATTGGGACACTTTAGTCATGGATATTATCCTATGGTGTTCCACAATTTATATTAATACCTTAATGTAATGTATTACATTATGTTATGATATTCAAATGCACATTTACATTCATAGGGAAGTTATCTAAGGAGAATATACACTGTAATTTCTCTTGTCTTCAAAAGGAGACGATGAATGGTGAAAGTCATGACAACTTCCATACATGAGGGCATGACATCATATAACATCTATATTTGTCTGTCTGACTGCTTAATGAAAAATGGATTGAAGAATAATAAGAATAATAAAACAGCATCTGCCTATCCCAGTTCCTTGGGAAAGACTCAATAGATGAATAAAATTTCCAAATATAAATTCCAGTATAAATATCTGGCTGACTATACAACAAATCACAATAATATTTCCCTTTGACAAAGTAGAAAGACCTGCAAATAACAGTGAAATGACTCTGACAAAAGAAAGCAAAGATAATACCAACAGTAATAGCACCTATTACTTGGGTGCAATTCCAAAGCATCACTTCAACATCATTGGCATTGATAAAATCAACATTGGTCAATTGCAAAAGTCATCTTTATTTGGATACATCTTGCAACAATACCTTTACATCATCAAACAACAACATCTACCTATACTAGATCCTTGGGAAGGACTTGATAGGTGGCTACAAATGCCGTTCATCTAAATAGCTGGTTGACTATGCAACCAATCTTTTTAATAATTCTGATAGATTCTATGAAAAAAGAATACCTTATGTTTGTTTTATGTATGCTTTATTAAGCTATGGCTTATTCAAGGATTTTACTCTTTCATGTTATCTCTAACTGGAAAGATACATTTTCAAAAGTCACTGTAGCCTTTACATGATTTATCAAGGACCACTTTCTAAATGTTCATAATTTTTTAGCCATAGGAAATGGTCAAGGGTAAAATGAATAGATTAAACATCTCTAAGGCTTTAATCAAGTATTTTCCTTCTTATACCTATGTCTCATCTGCCAGACCTCCAAAATATTTAAATATTGTAATGCCCAATATTTTTATCCCCATCCACCCAGGAAAGCAATCATAGGAAGTCATATCAGTTCCTGAGCTCCACCTTTTGAACCAAACTGTCCATGTGATGATTTAGCACAGTGGATGAAGCAATAGTGTCAGAACACTGGTATATGTAGCTCAGTATCCCACTAGATAAGAGATCCTCTTACTTTCAGTAAGATTTTATAAGGGGATAGTGAATTCATCTAATGAATATTGACAAACCTTTTGTTGAAGTACAATATCTAAGAGACAAAACTAATGGTTGGCAAAATTACCAATAATGTTTAAGAGATATAAAAATGTCAGAGAATTAAGTGAAAAAAATGAAATATTAAAAATTAAGGGAGTGATGTGAATGAATGCTGACTTCTTATAACCAGATTTGGATATTATTATTATTGTTCTTTGTTTTAAATAACTTTCTTAAACTTTAAAATGAAAGATAAAAATTAACAGAAAGTAATAACCAAGAAAAAAGAGTAAAGGGAAAGAGAGAGGACAAGTGCAACAAGATAAAAAATAAAGAAGCAAAGATATATAAAAAAATCACCTCATGTAATTAACATACAAACAACAACTTTTCAACAACAACCATTTGAACTTAATGAAGGAATGAGTGCTAGAAAATTGTATTATTTGAATAGCTGTGGTGGGATCTAGGAGTTACCTTCATGGACTGTTCACTTGTGGACTCCAATAGGGCTTGTGTTTGGCATTTATGTGTTTCTATATTTGTATATAGTCTTATTTTAATATTGTCAATCTCTGTTATAATAAAGTTTTTCATATTTATGTGTAACCCAGGGGGAGAGAAGAAAAAATTGTGCTGGTTCAATATTATGGGATTATAAACCAATAAAATTTAGATGTGCCCAAGCAGAAAAGACAGTTTTAACATATGGTAAAAATTTCCATCTTTCTCATCCAGTCATTTTATTTTCTCACTGAGTATAATGGGAATATAAACAAATCTACATTTTCATATATAATTCCCAATACGTAGCATATAATAATATGCTTTTATATAGTAAAATTAGATTTTTATCCTTAGTGAAGATTGTTAAATCTCTGACTTTGGAAAGGATTTAAAATATGTTTTTCATTCTAATATTCAGAGGATTACAAATATTTTTTCCTTAAATAAATAATGTTAAAATCAGCACTTCTGAGATGCTTTTTATTTCTCTGATACTCAAAATAATGCTTGCCCATTCATGCAGAAATTTTCCACTTTTATAGAGTAAAAAGAGCTTTCCAAGAGGCACATTGGTGGCACTAGTAGTTCTTTCTTAAAGAGTGTTTTTTTCCAGTGAAGGCATGAGTCAATGCTACTTTAACTTTCTCTTGCATTTTTCTGACTTTTACTTGGATTTATGTAATGTGGCAAGGATCAACCATTTTTTTCCTCCATCACAAAACCTCTTTAAAAAGTTGCCTGAAAAGGTGTAGGGTCTCCTGCTTGAGCTTGGGGTTGGACTAGAAGACCTCCAAGGTCCCTTCCAACTACTGTAACAAGTTTAATTAGTTTTGTAGAATTACAGATCTTTTAGTTATGTGAGCTGCATAATGTTTTCTCTCTTTCTGCATGCCCATGTTCCCTCTTTTCAGATCCAACACAATGCTTGCTTACTATTCCCTAAAGAAAGCGGAAAGAACAGTATCTGTTCTGAAAGCCGGCAATTCAGTCTCAATATGATGCAGATGAAAGATAAATGGTCAGATAATCAAAGATGCTTCTTTTGTGAAAATCCACATGAGCAGTGTTCAAATAATCCCAAGAAAGATAAAGCACCTATTACCAGAACAGAGTGTAAGTCCCTCTAAGCAAGGTTTTGCTACTGTGAATGACCGATACCATCTGGAAACAGAAGATTGACAAGCCAGAAGACAGTTCAAGATAACAATAGGGCACTTGAGATTCACTGTGGGAATTTATCAGTGTCTCAGTGTACAATGAAAAGCACATACCATAAGTGTTTTGGAGGGTAAAGGATTCTCCTTCCTCTCCAGTCTCATATATTTTAAGATTACCCAAAAGTACTTCACATACAAATGGAACAGAGTCAACAAGATTCTAAGATTTAATGAACAAAAGTAACCAAATTATAATTTCACTTGAAAAAATCAGTAAGCAAAATTTGATTTTTCTGGACCAGAACAATATAGTTGTATGTGTACTGTTTCTTTTGTGAGCTATAAATATGGCAAGCTTTATTTGCCAACTTTGTGTTTGTGGTGGATAAGGTTAGCTAGTGACTGACCAAATGTTAAACTGGTTTTGTTTTGTAGCTTAATGTGCTAGATAGCATGTTAAACCAGCCATATATGTTTTAGAAAACAGTATATGAAAAGGACTTTGGTCTATGGATAAGAATATCTCCCTACCTTCTGTAATTCTGTAGCGAGAATCAATTATTCATCATTAAAGAAATAAATAAACATATACTGAAATGCTGTAGTTTTAGTCCAATATGTTTACACTACAAAGAGAAGAAAGCAAAACTTTACAATAGTACAGGCAGAGAACATTAAAGCAATTTGAGCCAAAATTGAAATATAAGGTTTGGTGTAATGAGCTACAGGAAGCAAGGAAACTGAAAGTATTCATTGACTTAAGTTCATTGGATAGATAGCAAGATAACTATAAAATGGGAGCTGCCAACCAGTGGAGAACATCACAGTCAACCAGCACAAGACAAAATAATGCACAGAGCAGCAACAAACCACTGAGGGAAAGAACTATGCCAGATATTATGCTGAATAGAATCCACTCAGAAGGCTAAGAGTGCTTAACATCCCTGATAATCACAATGAGGTGGTCACTGACCTCGCGGCAGACATCCTAGAATGTGAAGTGAAGTGGGCCTTAGAAAAGCTGAGCAACAACAAAGCTAGTGGAGATGACAGTATTCCAGCTGAGCTATTCAAAATCTGAAAAGACGATGCAGTAAAAGTGCTACACTCAATTTGCCAGCAAATTTGGGAAATTCAACAGTGGCCACAGGATTGGAAAAGATCAGTTTATATTCCAATTCCAAAGAAAGGCAGTGCCAAAGAATGTCCAAACTATCGCACCATTGCACTCATTTCTCATGCTAGTAAAGTTATGCTTAAAATCCTACAACCTAGATTTCAGCAGTATGTGGATCGAGAACTACCAGAACTAAAGGCAGGATTTCGAAGAGGCAGAGGAACTAGAGATCAAATTGCCAACATACGCTGGATCATGGAGAAAGCTAGAGAGTTCCAGAAAAAAATCTACTTCTGCTTCATTGACTATGCAAAAGACTTTGATTCTGTGGATCATAAGAAACTGTGGCAAGTCCTTAAAGAGATAGGTGTACCAGACCATCTTATTTGTCTCTTGAGAAACCTATATGCGGGTCAAGAAGCAACAGTGAGAACTGGACACGGAACCACTGATTGGTTCAAAATTGGGAAAGGAGTCTGGCAAGGCTGTATACTGTCGCCTTGCCTATTTAACTTATATTCAGAGCACATCATGAGAAAGGCAGGGCTAAATGAATCAAAAGTTGGAATTAAAATTGCCGGAAGAAATATCAAGAACCTAAGATATGCAGATGATACCACTCTAATGGCAGAAAGTGAAGAGGAACTGAAGAGTCTCTTGTTGTGAGTGAAGAAGGAGAGTGCAAAAGTTGGGATGAAACTAAACATTAAGAAAACCAAGATCATGGCATCCAGCCCTCTCAATTCCTGGCAAATAGATGTGGAAGAAATGGAGGTAGTGACAGATTTTATTTTCCTGGGCTCCAAGATCACTGCAGATGGAGACTGTAGCCAAGAAATTAAAAGACGCTTGCTCCTTGGGAGGAAAGCCATGGCAAATCTAGACAGCACACTAAAAAGCAGAGACATCACCTTGTCAACAAAAGTGCGTATAGTCAAGGCTATGGTCTTCCCAGTTGCAATGTATGGCAGTGAAAGTTGGACCATAAAAAAGGCTGAGCACCAAAGAATTGAGGCCTTTGAACTCTGGTGCTGGAAAATACTCCTGCGAGTCCTTTTGACTGCAAGGAGATCAAACCGGTCTGTCCTAGAGGAAATCAACCCTGACTGCTCTTTAGAAGGCCAGATCCTGAAGCTAAAACTCAAATACTTTGGCCACCTAATGAGAAGGAATGATTCATGCTGGGAAAGATTGATGGCAATAGAAGAAGGGGACGACAGAGAATGAGGTGGTTGGATGGAGTTACTGAAGCAGTAGGCGTGAGCTTAAATGGACTCCAGAAGATGGTAGAGGACAGGAAAGCCTGGAGGAATGTTGTCCATAGGGTCGCGATGGGTCGGACACGACTTTGCAACTAACAACAACAACAACAACAAGAGTGCATAGAGGATGATATCAATCATTTCTACCTTCAAGAACTATGGGTGACCCAGACTGGCAGTGGAGAAATGAGAAACTACCTAGCTGATCTCTATCTGAAACACTTCTAACAAAGCCCTGGCAATGGCGACTGTCAAGATAATACTGCTTCAGCCTTTTTCAGCCATTGTTACCACAGCGGTTATTGATATACTGTAGGCCATGCCAAAAAATCTTGGACATCACTTAGAAAATCTGGGCATTGACAAAATTTCCACCCATCAATTACAAAAGGCCACACTGCTTGGATTGACATGTATACCACACCAATGAATTAAAATATTCTAGGTTCTGGATGTAAATGAAGGCCAACACTAGCTAAACAGTTGGTAGCTGTTCACATTGGGTGAAGAGATGATAATATTCTTTAGAATACAGTTTTGTGATATGTAAGGGTTTACATCATTCCTGGATTTTATTATCATCATAACTTTTTTTTTTTCATTTTGGTATTCTTATTCAATAACAAAAACAAAACTGTAGCATACTTCTTTGATAAAAGCTTCATATTTATGCTTGTTTTCTTGCTTTCATAATGAAATTTTATTCAGTTGTTAAATTAGTGATGGCATTACTTTGTTCTTAGGAATTATGTTTTATTTCTGGTTTCTTTTCTGTTACCTCTACACTTCTGAGAACTCATTTAGGCTGCAATTGTATACTCACCTTTATGTGAGATAAATTTAAAATAATTTCTTCTGTATAGTCATTTACAGGTGAAACTCAAAAAATTAGAATATCGTGCAAAAGTTCATTTATTTCAGTAATGCAACCTAAAAGGGGAAACTAATATATGAGATAGACTCATTACATGCAAAGAAAGATAGTTCAAGCCGTGATTTGTCATAATTGTGATGATTATGGTGTACAGCTCATGAAAACCCCAAATCCACAATCTCAGAAAATTAGAATATTACATGCAATCAATAAAACAAGGAGTGTACATAGAACAATATCGGACCTCTGAAAAGTATAAGCATGCATATGTACTCAGTACTTGGTTTGGGCCCCTTTTGCAGCAATTACTGCCTCAATGCGGTGTGGCATAGAAGCTATCAGCCTGTGGCACTGCTGAGGTGTTATGGAAGACCAGGATGCTTCAATAGCAGCCTTCAGCTCTTCTGCATTGTTCGGTCTCATGTCTCTCATCTTTCTTTTGGCAATGCCCCATAGATTCTCTATGGGGTTCAGGTCAGGCGAGTTTGCTGGCCAATCAAGCACAGTAATCCCACAGTCATTGAACCAGGTTTTGGTGCTTTTGGCAGTGTGGGCAGGTGCCAGGTCCTGCTGGAAAATGAAGTCAGCATCCCCATAAAGCTCATCTGCGGAAGGAAGCATGAAGTGCTCCAAAATCTCCTGGTAGATGGCTGCATTGACTGTGGACTTGATGAAGCACAGTGGACCAACACAAGCAGATGACATGGCTCCCCAAATCAACACAGACTGTGGAAACTTCACACTGGACTTCAAGCATCTTGCAGTGTGTGCCTCTCCATTCTTCCTACAGACTCTGGGTCCTTAGTTTCCAAATGAGATGCAAAAGTTGCTCTCATCAGAAAAGAGGAATTTAGACCAATGAGAAACAGACCAGGTCTGTTTTTCTTTAGCCCAGGTAAGATGCTTCTGATGTTGTTTGTTGTTCAGGAGCGGCTTGACAAGAGGAATACGACATTTGAAGCCCATGTCCAGGATCCATCTTTGTGTGGTGGCTCTTGATGCACTGACCCCAGCCTCAGTCCACTCCTTATGAAAGTCCCCAACACTTTTGAATGGCCTGTTCCTGACAATCCTCTCCAGGCTGCGGTCATCCCTGCTCCTTGTGTACCTTTTTCTTCCACACTTTTCCCTTCCACATAACTTTCTATTAATGTGCTTTGATACAGCACTTTGGGAACATCCAACCTTTTTTGCAATTATCTTTTGAGGCTTTCCCTCCTTACGGAGGGTTTCAATGATGGTTTTCTGCACAACTGTCAGGTCAGCAGTCTTCCCCATGATTGTGATTCCTTCTGAACCAGACTGAGAGACCATTTAAAGGCTCAGGAACACTTTGCAGGTGTTATGGCTTAACTGGCTGATTAGAGTGGGACACTTTGAGCCTAGAATATTGCACCTTTTCACAATATTCTAATTTACTGAGATTGTGGATTTGGGGTTTTCATGAGTTGTACGCCATAATCATCACAATTATGACAAATCACAGCTTGAACTATCTTGCTTTGCATGTCATGTCTATCTTGTATATTAGTTTCCCCTTTTAAGTTGCATTACTGAAATAAATGAACTTTTGCATGATATTCTAATTTTTCGAGTTTCACCTGTATATGGTTACACCATCAATATAGTTGCTATAGAAACTTGACAACCTAAAGACAGAGTGAAACAAAAATTATCTGAGTTTGCAGTAAAAAAGTTGCACTCATCAGATAACATTAAATTCAAAAGCTGAACAAATTCAGCGAAAGTAATACAAGATTAAGATTGATATAGTGCAGTTTTGCATCACTTCTTGAAAGACTTTTTCTGCAGAGGAAAACAAAACTGAATACAAGTTTAGCTACTACAAAATACTTTTTCAAGAAATTTCAAGAAACATAATAAAAACAAAGTAAATTGTATAACTACACTATAACACTGAGGTAAAACCAGGGCTTTTTTTGTCATAGAACGCTCAGAATAGAGTTCCGGCACCTTTTTTGGATGGAGCCTTGTAGGGTAGGCAAGGCGGGTTGTATGACGTGTGAGTTTCGGCACCATTTTCTTTTATAAAAAAGCACTGGGTAAAACAATAGAATTATAACTAATCTTGGTTTTTCCAATAATTACAGGAGAAAAATAAATTAATCTGGAAAAATATCAATTATGTGAAATATTTTTTTCTCAAAATATATTAGTTAATGTTTACAAATGAAAGACATTTCAATATTAGAATCAGTCTCCAGTGAAGGTATTAATTTCAGTAGGAACTAGGTAGTAGTCAGCAACTGTTATAAGTGATGAATCCAGGTTATAGTATACATACTATTTCATGCATTTCAAAACAAAGTGGACAGGGTTATCCAAAGTTTGGGGGGGGGGTGGTTTTTGTTTTTCATTGGGTGAGCAGAACAATGAGACTACTCTGATGGCCAAAAATGCAAAGGATTCATAAGCTCTAGTAATAAAATCAAGGATCATCACAATGAAAATAATGGGACTATAGTTAAAAATAAATAATATCAAATGAATTGTAACATGTACAGTAACCAGTTTTAGCATAGACAATGAAGGTATGGTAGATAGTTTCTGCCTTTTAGGATCAGCTATCAACAAGAAGGGGGTGCAATGTCTCAGTGGTTAAAGACGCTGAGCCTGAGTTCAAGAGCCAAGCACTGAGTGGTGGAGTGAGCTCCCATTACTTGCCCCATTTCCTGCAAATCTAACAATTCAACATTAGGCAAATGTAAGTAGATAAATAGTGGGAAGGTTGCAGCATTCTGTGTGCCTTGGTGTATAGTCATGCCAGCCACATGACCAGAGAAATGCTCTGAACAATGCTGGCTTTTTCAGCTAAGAAATGGAGATGAGCACCCCGCCCTGTTGTTGTTAGTTGTGAAGTCATGTCCGACCCATCGTGACCCTATGGACAACATTCCTCTAGGCCTTCGTGTCCTCTATCATCTTCTTGAGTCCGTTTAATCTCACGCCTACTGCTTCAGTGACTCCATCCAGCCACCTCATTCTCTGTCATCCCCTTCTTCTCTTGCCTTCAATCTTTCCCAGCATTAGGCTCTTTTCCAGTGAGTCCTTCCTTCTCATTAGGTGGCCAAAATATTTGAGTTTTAGCTTCAGGATCTGGCCTTCTAAAGAGCAGTCAGGGTTGATTTCCTCTAGGACTGACCGGTTTGATCGCCTTGCAGTCCAAGGGACTCGCAGGAGTCTTCTCCAGCACCATAGTTCAAAGGCCTCAATTCTTTTTATGGTCCAGATTTCACTGCCATACATTGCAACTGGGAAGACCATAGCCTTGACTATACACACTTTTGTTGACAGGTTTATGTCTCCCTAGTGGGACACAAATGGAAAGGGGAAATCTTTAACTTTACCTTTTTATCAACAGGAAAGGAACAAGCTGTCAATATACCACAAACTACCACTTGATAGAGCAGCAATGAAGGCTTAGTAAGAATACTGAGATGCTGTGGAGTGTTAATACCTACAAAGTTCAGAACAGAGTAAGCAACTGTATTTCCTGTAATTACTCTATGGAAGTGAAAGTTCATATTTGAAGAAACAGGATATAAACGATTTTGACGCTTTCAAACTTTGTGTTGGAAAAGATGCCTGACAACACTATGGATAGTCAAGAAAAGCAACAAATAAATAATCAAACAAAATCCACAGTTTTTACTTGAGGCACAAATAATCACATTGAAATTAATCCAATTTGGATACATTGTGTGAAGGTCTAGCTCTCTGGGAAGAGTGGAAGGAAGGAGAGGAGAATATCACCAGCAGAGGGGATGGAGTCAGTTAAAAAGGCAATGTGAGCTTAAAACTTTTATTTGTACTTTTCTGGATATCAAGAGCCATCCTTCTACATAGACATGTGTGGTGCACTTCTTCTGGGCTTTCTTATCAACTTTTCCAGGTTTGATGTCTTCCCAGAGGTTTCAGGCACAATTCTGCAAAAATCTCTTTTCTTCTGTGCCTGTCTTCTCTTTTTACAAATCAAATTTTACAACTCAAATTTTACAACTCAAGCAACAGGGAGAAAGCAGAGGACTGGAAAAGAGCTGATGTAGTTCCCATCTTCAAAAAGGGGGAAAAATGGATCCAGAAAACTACAGACCTATCAGCCTGACCTCAAAACCTGGGAAGATTTTGGAAAAGATAATCAAACAACAAATCAGTGAACACCTAGAGGCAAACAAAGTCATTAGCAAAAGCCAACATGGGTTTGTCAAAAACAGATCATGCCAGACAAATATTATTGCATTCTTTGACCATGTGACAAAATTAGTGGACCAGAGGAATGCTGTGGATATAATTTACTTGGACTTCAGTAAGGCATTTGATTAAGTAGACCACAATCTACTACTTGATAAAATAGAAAAATGTGATTTAGACAGCATCACCACCAGATGGATTTGTAGCTGACTAACAAGCCGTACTTAGCCAGTTCCTCAATGGAACTGCATCTACATGGAGGGATGTGTGTAGTGGGGTGCCCCAGGGCTCTGTTCTGGGCCAGTGCTCTTCAACATCTTCATCAATGATTTGGATGAGGGGATAGATGCAGAATTAATCAAATTGGCTGAAGACACCAACCTGGCAGGAATAGTCAACAGTCCAGAACATAGGCTTAAAATATAGGAAGATCTAGACAGACTTGAACATTAAGCGCTATCTAACAAAATGAAATTCAATGGTGAAAAAGTAAGGTTCTACATTTAGGCAAGAACTACCAAATGCACAGGTACAGTATAGGTGGTATCTGGCACAGTAGTAGTAACTGTGAGAGGGATCTCAGAATCCTAGTTGACAATCACTTAAATATGAACCAGCAGTGTGCTGCCACTGCCAAAAAAGCCAACACAGCTTTAGGCTGCATTAACAGAGGAATAGAATCAAGATCACGTGAAGTGTTAATACTGCTTTACAATACCTTGGGAAGGCCACACTTGGAATATTGCATCCAGTTTTGGTCACCACAATGTAAAGAAGATGTTGAGACTCAAGAAAGAGTACAGAGAAGAGCAACAAAGATGATTAGGGGACTGGAGGTTAAAACATACAAGGAACAGTTGCTGGAATTGGGTATGTCTAGTTTAATGAAGAGAAGGGCGATGGGTGACATGATAGCAGTGTTCCAATATCTCAGGGGCTGCCACAAAGAAGAGAGAGTCAAGCTATTCTCCAAAGCACCTGAGGGCAAGACAAGAAGTAATGGATGAAAACTAACCAAAGAGAGAAGCAACCTAGAAATAAGCAGAAATTTCCTGACAGTTAGAACAATTAATCTGTGGAACAACTTGCCTCTAGAAATTGTGTCAAACTCAATTTCACTGAGGGCCACATCAGCATTGCAGTTGTCCTCAGGGAGTGGGTGGGTGTGGCCTGGGTGGACGTGGCCTACTGGGTGGGCATGGCTAGAGTGCCTATGGCCTACTGGGTGGGCATGGCCAGTTCTACATCGTTTGCATCAAGAGTGTCTATGGGGGCCTGGGCAGGAGTGGGACAGATCTGAGGCAGAAGGAGGGTCTCTGGGCCAGTGCCAAGGCAGTGGAGGCCGTTGCCTCACTGTTTCCAGGATGGTTTTGGGGCCACATGAAACCACTTCGTGGGTCAGATCTGGCCCCTGGGCCTTGTGTTTGATATGTCTGCTCTAGAAGCTGTGAATTCTCCAACACTGGATGTTTTTAAGAAGAGACTGGACAGCCATTTGTCTGAAATGGTATAGGGTTTTCTGCCTGGGGGTTGGACTAGATAATCTCCAAGGTCCCTCCCATTATTATTATTATTATATAATAATGTTGGGAGTCTCCCGATACTCCCATGTTACACCTCTACTCCGTGAGCTGCATTGGCTCACAGTTGTCTTCCGGGTGAAATTCAAGGTATTGGTAATGGTATTCAAGGCCCTACATGGCATGGGTCCGGAGTACCTTAGGGAACACCTGCTGCCGGCATCAACTTCCCTCCGCCCTGTGCGTTCCCACAGAGAGGGCCTCCTCAGGGTGCCACCGATCAGAGAATGTCGTTTGGTGGCCCCCAGGGGGAGGTCCTTCTCTGTGGGCGCTCCGGACTTATGGAATCGGTTGCCGGTTGAGCTCCGGATGGCACCCGACCTACACTCCTTCCGACGCGATCTGAAGATGTATTTATTCGAACAAGCCGGCTTGGCCTGATGGGGGATGGGTTGGGTTTTTACTATTTTTATATATGTATTTATTGTTTTTAGTTGGGCATCAATGTTTAATTCTTTTTAACTTTTGTATCTTTGTATTTTTATATGTTTTCCCTGTTCACTGCCCTGAGTCCTTCGGGAATAGGGCGGTATACAAATAAAATTATTATTATTATTATTATTATTATTATTATTATTATTATTATTATTTCTAAGTCAAGGAGTATCTGTATTTTCAATCCAGCAATAAAGGTAAGACTGCAAATTCCTACTGTTGAATGATGATGAGATTTGTTTAAATACACACATATAGGACTGTTTCATTCATTCATTTAATTTTCTCTACAAGTTAAATATCTTTAGAAAGCAGTTCAGAGAGACTTTTTAAAGGCATATTATATTCATTCATTAACTAAGAATGTGTTGACTAAAAAGAGACATTTAATTTAACTTGCTAGTTCCTTGATTGGCTTTCTGTTTGAAGACACTTGGTGTAATAATTTAGATCTTAAATGCTTTTGCTAATACTGTGGAGATCATGAATCACTTGTTTTGAGGAGAAGAAAGAAAGCTTGATATAATTATAGATTATATACATTATGGTATAGGGTTTCCTACCTGAGCAGGGGGTTGGACTAGAAGACCTCCAAGGTCCCTTCCAACTCTATTATTATTATTATTATTATTATTATTATTATTATTATTATTATTA
>JAKJMR010000995.1:336279-349672 GCA_024449315.1 Daboia siamensis | reverse complement strand
ATTATTATTATTATTATTATTATTATTATTATTATTATTATTATTATCATTATTGTTGTTGTTGTTGTTGTTTTTGTTGTTGTTGTTGTTGTTGTTGTTATTATTATTATTATTATTATTATATTGTTATTATTGTTATTATTGTTATTATTATTTTAATTTTGCAGCATGTTTTCCAGCAAGAAGAGGTGGTTATTTTCTTGGCTTTTGACCCTAATATCTATATATACTAGATTTGACCAATGAGACTTCTCCCTCCATTTTTGTATCAGGTGTTCTTTTTGTAACAATTACAAAATGCCTTTCTATCTTTTTTGTCAGATTGCATTTTGTTTGATCTTTTTCTAATTTTCTAATTCTGTTCTGCTTTGATTCTTCCAAATGTATTTAGATTTCTTTCTTAGTTACTCTTACTATGGATTCTGTTTACTTTTAATTCCATATTCTTTCTATTTTATCTGTTCTGACTTCTTTGGATTTTGTCTCTGTTTCTCCTCCAACATGTGCCTTCCTCCTTTCTGTCTTCTGCTTTCTTTAGCTCTACCTGTGTAATTTCCTCCCACTCATTTTCTCTAGTCTGTCCCATCTTTTTTTCTGTGTGTTTCCTATCCCAATGATTCAAATCCCAATGAAGATCAATGAGCAGAGATGCCAGTAAGTGTTCCTTTTCATCAATGAATAAGATCACCAACAGTAAACCCATCTAAATTCCATTCTCTGTTCAGCAGAAATAGGAATTGTAGAATAAATATGAGATGGTCACTGTCTCTTTGTCCTACCTAATTTGTCCTGATATTTAGGCATTTAAATGCCTTACAGTTGATAGCAAGCAACAAGTCAATGACAGTGACCAATAGGAGGACCTGGAGAATACAGGCTAATCCCTGTATCCTTCTATATGGAATTCCTCACAATTTAAGTTATAATCTGCAGGAGAGAATAAGGGATAATCCCTCCTTATTCTAACATTAGCAAAATATATACATTTTTATTGCTTCCAAAATGACAAATATAAATATATGTTTCTTGAGTAAAGATTACAAAATAGCGTTGCTGGATTAGCAAAATGAAGCTGTTATATTTCAGTATAAAATTTAAGTGGAAAATATAAACATACTTATAGCAAATATGAAGTTACATCTTACTTAATGTTATAGAAAAGTTGAAAATGTACTTTTTTAAAGGGGCAGTGAGGTTAATAGCATTTTCTGTGCAACTGTGATTTCTTTCATGTAATGTGGTTGACCAGTGGGTTATATACTAAAAAAGTAGGAATAACAGTGTTTTGGAAAATAGGATTTATAATGAATTAGGATTAAGGGAAAGATTAAAAATTATAACTACAAATAAAGAAGTAAACCCTTTTTCATTGCATCAATGGTAAGAGCAACATTTTAAAATTATGTCTCTTTGCTTGAGAAACTATTGAAAATAAGAGCATAAACTGCATGTAGCAAAGAAGAGTATGACAATTCCTAATGAACTGTGATGCAAAGGTAAATCTGTCAATCACTCAGCTTTTCTCTCTTCACTCCTTTCTCAATTTAGATTTTTTTTTGGTATATCTTAGCATTGCTAGCAAAACATGAGTGAGCCTAGCTTGTAAAACATAACAGTTCCACAAACAAAGAGTCAGTACAGTTTAATAAATTGCAGGGAAGTGGATTTGTGAGTTAAATATCAGGATAAGTTTGACAGTAAGGTAAGAAAGCCAAGATGGTGATATAGAAATTACCAGTTGACTGCTATAACTTTGGGATATACTGTAAACATTATAAAAAAGGCAGGGAAAAGTACACAAACTGGCGAATGAAATCTTGGGATTGTCTTAGTACATTTTTATATCTAGATCTCATATAGTATAGTGTCCTGCTGCAAATTGAAGAAGTCTCAGGTGATTCTATAATAAGTTGGAATATGGAGAAAGTATTTGATAATGTTAACACATTTGCAGTTAAGAGTCTCCACTTAACTTATCCACTATGACTACTATGTAGGGAATGAAATGAATCATTAGAATGAAAATATATTGCTAGACAATTCACTATTCATAAAAGAAAAATATATTCATTAATAATGTTAGTTTGAATGGAATTTTTTTTAAAAAAATGTCAAATGCTGTATAAACTTTTCTATGTGATTCTTCCATTTACAAGACGTTGAATTAATAAGTACATAAGAATAAGTTCTTTTTTTAACCTGAGCACAAAAGTAGTCTATAGAGCTGGTGTTGATTAGATTTCATACGTTTTCATATGTTATAAATTGAGTGTCATCCAACCCATTCTGCCTATGGGATGAATTCGAATTCTGATTTTCAGCTATCACATTGTTTGGCAATACCATTCTTTATTGTCAAGTCTTGCAAAAGAATGCAACCATTTTTAACTAGATGTTCTATCTACTTAAAATCAGTTCATGTCAATTGATTCAATCATATTCAGTGTAATTCACTGTCATTTTTATTTGGTCACTTCTCCAACTATTTAAGTCATTTATATTACAAATAAGTAACTTTTTTTTTTAAAAAAGGGAGACCATAATACTTCAGATAGACATTCTGAATAAAATAATAAAACAATGTTGAAAAAATATACATCAGGAAACTCAGCTTAGAGATTTCTGTGCAAACCCTGATTTTTCAGGCTAAGCAGCTTTTAAAATCATTATGGATGATCCTGAAGTTTCAACACCTCACCAGTACTGAAAGGAGGAAGCTAAAAGGAGCTTTCTACTACAACAGTGATGTGAAGTAAGGATATTATCTAGGACAGGTGTCAAACTGAATTTCATTGAGGGCTGCATCAGCACTGCAGTTGCCCTCAGGGGGCCGGGTGGGTATGGCCAGGGTGGGCGTGGCCTACTTGGGTGGGCATGGCTAGAGTGTGTATGGCCCACTGGGTGGGCATGGCCAGCTCTAGATCGTTCGCATCAAGGGTGCCTATGTGGGCCTGGGCAGGAGTGGGACAGTTCTGAGGGTCTCTGGCAGGAGGAGGGTCTCTGGGCCAGGGCCAAGGCAGTGGGGCCTGTTCCCTCACTGTTTCCAGGATGGCTTCATGGGCCACATGAAACCACTTCGCGGGCCGGTTCTGGCCCCCGGGCCTTGTGTTTGACATGTCTGATCTAGGAGAATCTAGGTGAACAAAATGTCCACATTAATTTTTTGAGATGAATCAGGAATGCTGATTCCTTGTAAAACCTATCATACAAATTTTCTTGATGATGCTTCTTTCTTATCCCAGCCTTCTCTCTTAACATAAATACCCAAGTAGTCCTGGGAAAGTCCCATTAACGATCTTGCTTCTGGAGCCAAATCTGGGACTTCGTTCATGCTAGCTATATGCTAGCTATATGTGGCTATAGTATGTGGTGTGATCTCAAAACATTTGGTTATTTTTTTTTAATTCAGTGTAATGCACAAACCTATAAATGGGATAATGTAATAATCAAGCTGGTTATGTGTGAACTCTGCTGTTCAGAAGAAATGTATGAAAAAATCCAAGTGATTAAAATGACTTGTCACTCTAGGTACTTGTAGAAAGTCAGACTCTAATTCTAAAGTAATAATGGAATTTCAAGCAGTATCATCGTAGCCTTAGTGTTGATGGAATATGTGTGTGAAATAGTTTCAGTTAAAACTCTGGATTGAAATATCTTTATATGTTCTCATGAAAATGGAAATAAATGAGTTTAACATCATAGGACCTGTATATAGTTTTGGAAAAACATATTACCAGAATGTGCCACAGTCTTCAAAGAATGCATAATGGATCTTGACAGAATGACATTCTTTTCTTCTTTGCACAGGCAGATATACATATGACCTGACAGCAAACCATAAAGAGAAAAAAAATTATATTTTCATGAATATGTATATAACCAAATTCTGAATGATGAAAAGTCTGTGAAATAAATTACTATACCATGCTGAAATAAAATTAACTGAAGAAAACACAAAATTAAAGAAGATAATTATCACAATGAAATCGAGTGGGCACTGATAGTATTGCAAAGTCAAATGATGAAAAGCAATGTTAAATAGCTATTTTACTTGTTAAATGACTGATGTATATTTGGGTAGCTTCTATATTCTAATCCATTCAGATCAGTTCACACTGTAGATTAATAGGGTAATATAATATTCAATCTGAAAGAGATAATCCAAAACAATGTAAGGAAAAATGAATGGTTAAAAGAAGAAAATAAACAATAAAAATGTTATAATTAAAACCAGAGTTTACTTTATTCTAAATAAACTAAGACAGGATCATCACTGCCTTGATTTGAAAATAAAAAAATAAAAAATGACGCCTCCAACCAAGCCTAACAAAAACAGAAGTAGCCACATCCCATCTCAGCAATAACTTTGCAAATTCACTGAAGTTTTAGAACTGTATTTTACAATGTAATAGCTTTCTGAGTATCTGGGATGTCACTGGAGAGATCACTAACCTTATAGCAACACCTTGAAAAAAACAGCTGCAAAACTGAAAAGGTGCAACAATTTACGGAAAAAACTGGCTGGAACATCCTGTGGAGCTGATGTTAACACATGAACAACAACCTTAGCTTTGGTTTATGCCACAGGTGAATATTGTGCCAGTGTGTGGCTTAACAGTGTCCACACGCAAATAGTCAATGTCCAACTCTGCCAGACAATGTGTATCATCTCTGGTACATTGCATCCTATTCCTGTGCATTGGTTACTTACTTAACAATATCATACTGCCCCACATTAGAATACAACAAGCTCTCATTTGGCTATGGTCAAGGATGCTGAACAACAATGTGCTCCCTATTCACCAAGACAGTGCACAGCCCATCACAAGGCTGAAATCCCATAAACCATCTTGGAAAACAGCTATTTAACATATACCCAGTTTAAGTCTGAGAATGCCTGGAAAGAGGAATCGTCCAAGCTACCATCCTGTGACCTGACTATGAGTGATTCATCTACCAAATCACCTGGTTTTGATCTGCCACGCTTTGTCTGGTTGAAATTGAATAGAATTAATGCTGTTCAATTTCAACCAGACAAAACGTGGCTGGTCAAAAGGTGGTTGGATAGAGGAATCGCTTCTCTGTATATAGACATCAGGGTAAAAAGCCTATTACTTTTAGATATTAGGGAAGCTATAAAAGAAAGATATGCATATGCATACATACATAATTTTTAGCCCTAACTAGAAAATTTAAATATGAGAGAGAGAGTTGCCTCTTAGATTCTGCCAATGGAGAGGAATTTTACCAGGGATAATCCTCCCTAGTAGAGGAATGTGGGAGCACTGAAGAAAGCAGAAAGTTACTACTGCTCTGAGTAGAATAGAGAATGGAGTAGGGTAGATGGAATTTGATAGAAAATTCATGATACTTAGCAGAAATATATAGAAAAAATGTGGAAACAATTGCTGAAAAGTTGACATGACCTGTCAATTGTTGACAAGATGACAAGTCCCTGACAATTATTGTATATTTTCTGCCCAGTGAGACCTGTCTGTAAGTTCCCAGACAAACCAAATATTACTTCCACAGTTGATACAGATTATCAGTGCATTGACTTTCCAAGGACATATTGAACAACTAAATATTAAAAGGTGCTATTTGTAGGGTCTAAATGACTTTGGTTAAGGTAGAACTACAAGTATTTGTTTTTGCCTAATTCAAACAAGTAGCCATGATTAATCAATTACTATATAATGATGATGATGATGATGATGATGATGATGATGATGATGATGATGATGATGATGTTGGAAGGGACCTTGGAGGTCATCTAATCCAACCCCCTGCTCAGAGAGGAAACCCTACCATTTCAGACAAATGGCTGTCCAGTAGTCTCCCTTCCATTCCCAGTACAGTTGATGTTTTTAAAAATGCTGTTTTACAAGCAATAATAATAAAAAAAATGATTTATGATTCAGAAAGACATTTAGCAGAAGATATTTTTTAGATTTTATTAGGGAACAGTTATGATGAATTAGTTATAAAAAATATAAAATTAATATTCAAAGATACAATGTATTTATTAATTTTTAAATTTCAAATGGCTGTTAGCCATGAATGATAGCTTTGTGCAGAAATAAGATAGGTTTGTCCCACAATTTGATATCAATGAAATAAGAGTTATTAAACAAATTAATATATAATTTTACTGTACTACTGTTATGATATGCTATGAAAATGGTGTGAATGCTTAAACACATCTTTAAAATGCCAGAAATAGCTAAAATAATTCATTTGTTATTATTTTATTAATTATGTTTTAATTATTCTGTTTATTATGTTTGCTTGTTGTTACTTTACTATGACATACTAATCCTTCTAAAATTTATTAAACTTATATTTGCATTAGCAAAGTTATATTTATAGCAAAGTTATAGCAAAGTTACATGTACTATGCTTTTTTTTATTGTAATTAAAGTATAATTAAACTGCTGATAGGAAAACAAAGAAACAAGCATATCAATCTAGTGCAATCACCAAAAATTTACCATTAATAAAACTGCTCCCTTTCAAATAAGACAATATAATAGAATAGTGGACAGATTTTTCACTGCAAATAATGAGGCATGTCTGTCTCTGTTATAGGTAAGTTATGCCACAAGGATAGGGTTTGTTTTTAGACTTATTTCTCCTTTTATATCAGAACAGTAGGATACTTAAAGGTATAAATATATTATTTGATCTCATAAAACAAACTGTGAAGTGCTTTGAACATTTTGTATTCTCAAAGATCAAAAATATTTTCAATGTTCCACCATATTTTAGAGAAAATCAGCATCCTAATACTTCTTAAGATACAATCCACACAGATATTTGCCAAAGAGAAATTATTATTTAAATAAAATATTTAAGGTCCTAGGGAAAAACAGCAACAAAGGCAGCAAGTAATCTTGCACTTTGTACCCTGACTTAACTGGACAAGTAACATCAAGCAACAATGGGTTCCTTTCTACATAGTCCATCTATGGCATAACAGTACTATATTCTTCTTGAGATGTTCAGTAAACAAATAATGCAACCCAAGGTTTTTATTTTCAACTTGAACACTCAAAATTGATCTGATGCAAATGTATTGCACAATGTATATTTTTTATTCTAGCAGCCCACCCGAAAAACAGTACATTACAGACCAGAAATTATTATATCACAACCTGTAAATTCTAATTTCCCCTTGAATTGAAAACATCTTGCATAACATAATGCAAATC
This sequence comes from Daboia siamensis, assembly GCA_024449315.1. Classification (NCBI taxonomy): domain Eukaryota; kingdom Metazoa; phylum Chordata; class Lepidosauria; order Squamata; family Viperidae; genus Daboia; species Daboia siamensis. The sequence continues at coordinate 342,461 of JAKJMR010000995.1, read as the reverse complement.
AGTTTAAATTAGTGTAGGATACTGGTGAAGTTTTGCTATAATCTTATACATAATTATCCATGAACAAGAAAAAAACTTAACGGGATTTCTTTGTGAATATATGTGTTAAACATACACATATAAGGTATTGGCTCTGAACATTCATATTTTAGTCAACGGATCTGAATGTTTGTATTTGTTGTTCATGATAACAATGATAGCAATGAATTATTTGGCAATATGCTATATTTAATGTTCCACCATGTAGATTACATAGGCAGAATAAATATTCACAATATCAGTGAATATGTATAAATGTATAAAGGAGCCTTGGTGGAGCAGTGGGCTAATGCCTCCTTAAGTAACATCAGCTGCCTGCAATTAGTGCAGGTTCGAGTCCCACCAGGCTCAAGGTCGACTCAGCTTTCCATCCTTCCGAGGTAGGTAAAATGAGGACCCAGATTGTTGGGGGCAATAAGCTGACTTTGTAATAATGCCGCTTGGGGTGTGTGTGAAAGCCCTAATAAGCAAGCATATACATAGAATGAAGGCTACTGCTAAGCTTGTAAGCCCCCTGAGTCTTCGGAGAAGGGCGGGATATAAATGGAATTAAAATATATATATATATACATATAAATAACTGTGTTAATTGAAAAAAGATTATGCCTTGCCTAAAAGTTATGAGAGTTGAGTGATTTCTGATTAGGCATGACTACTGTAGCATCTGACAGCTACCCTAATCCAAGGTTTTTTTCTGATCAAAGTTGCTATGAAATACAGAAGTATCCACCCCAAATCACTCTCAAGCAGTTCAAGATTATTATTTTTTGTTCACTTGCTTGCTTCCTTGTTTGTTTGTTTATTTACTATATTTCTATACTATCCTACATGTCTTGGAGAAATGCTTTCATCTTTTCCATTCCTGGCATAGACCTGGTTAACATTATCCACCAAGGGGAACTAAAACATAATGGGACCAGAGTACTTACATGGCTGCCTCTTTTCAATAGTTTTAGGTCCACCACATCACATGTGGTAAAGTGGGCATGCTCCCTACTATGAATAAAGCAGTGCCATTTGACAGCCTCCAGAAGAATGTCTTCTCTGCTATAGCACCTGCCCAGTGGAAAAGACTGTCTCCTTTGCTTTGGTATGGGTAGCAGTATCACATACCAATTTTACTGAGCCTCAATACAGTGTTTTTAATTAATTTTTTAAAATCTTGTTCGTCATATAAATTTCTAATTACTGTTAACATAAAACAGACTTTTGTTGCAGGATTAATTGAAAAAAGACTATGCCTTGCCTAAAAGTTGTCTTCATTTCAACTAAAGAAGAATTGAGTGATTTCTGATAAGGTAAATAAATCTATGATTGATTTAATATTGCATAAAATTGTGTCCTTCTATAATTAAATATAAATGGGTTTGATAAATCATAAACATATTTTACTGTTTAACTTCAAAATAACCATTGATCATTATATAAGTTTATTTTTCAAACATAACTTATAATTTGATGAAAGATAGTGAATGATAGATATTTTAAGGAAAATAAATAATCAGCCATTGGGACTGAATTTTTTAAACTGGTTTATAAAAAGATTAATTCCTTTCCATTAGCTATAATTTCATTTTCTAGTGCCCTCTAGTGGCAAATGTATTTAAAATCGCTGGCTATTATCAGCCATTTCAATAACCACAATAAACTGAATAGTGAATCTGTAATGGAAAATGTGCATGACCTTGGGGAACAAGGGCAAGAGATACTGCATCAAAAACAATCAAACAAGATAGGCAATAACTCATTGGCTTAAAAATCAGACAAAGAAATTTAGGAAATACCCTCTCTAAGGAATCAAGCAGTTAAAAATGGCAGCAGGAAGTTTATCCTTTCAAATTTACAAGATTCTGTCAAAGTGGTTTTACAATATGGTAGAATTAGTTCATCTAATCATGTATCCTTGCTGGTTTTCCTGGAAGGACTGATGGAATAACAGCAGTTTGTTAATACACAGTGAGGATAACTAAAAGTTTTGTATACGTGGGTGTGAAATGGATGGATAGATAGCAATAGCACTTAACAATAGCACTTAACTTATATACCACTTCACAGTGCACTGTAGCCCTCTCTAAGTGGTTTACAGAGTCAGGATACTGCCCCAACAATCTGGGTCCTTATTTCACTGACCTCGGAAGGATGGAAGGCTGAGTCAACCTTGATCTGGAGAGACTTGAACTGCCGGCAGCCAGCAATCAACAAAAATAGTGTGCAGTACTTCTAACTACTGTGCCACCATGGCTCATGGGAGGGAAGGAGGGAGGGAGGGAGACAGACAGACAGAGACAGACAGAGACACAGAGAGGATAGACATCAGATCCAAATGCAAATTAATTCACCATTTATTAAAATATTATGTTTAGACATTTTGAAATTCCTTTTCCTGACATACACCAATTTTAAAAAACATAAATAAATTATACAGGTTTTTTTTCCAATCATCTGAGCTCAGTTCAGAATTAGCTTTACTTCTGTACTCTTTCCCCAGTGTTCTACCTACCTAACCCCTCAAAACTGTTCTGGAAGATCCACAGTACTTCAGAACAGGTGGTTTTGATACAAGGACTATGCAGGAGAGAATTAAACCCCATTTTTGTATGCTGCTGGTAAGACAATTGCATATAATCTATGCAAAATTAGAACCAAAATCAGCATATATTTTATTTGTCAAATGTATGCAGCTGCTCATCTCACATGAAGTGATTCATACAATAAAACTGGCAATTAAAACATTCTATAAAATCAATTAAAATGAATAATGAACATAAATAAAGCAAAATCACAAGAGGAAAGATGTTATATATAATGCAACTAGAGCACGGGTTTCCTAATATTTATATTTATGTTTGAGCTATTGGCTGAATGCAAGATATTTCTTCATTACTAATGTTATTAGTGTTTTGGTGCTCTTTATTCACATGTTTCTCATATGCAAAAGTAAAATATGTAACTTCATAAAGTGTTCTGAGAAATATCAAGCCATGAAAACTTTGCATATTTAATATGATAGTATTTATTCTCTTTGAATTTATGTAAATTTGAAACCAAGGTGGCCACATTTCGTATCTGGCCATTTTTTTTTTCATATTACTAGGGTTTTAATTTGCAATGTATGCCAGTGAAAGTTGGACCATAAGAAAGGCCGAGTGCCAAAGAATTGAAGCCTTTGAACTATGGTGCTGGACAAGACTCCTGCGAGTCCCTTGGACTGCAAGGCGATCAAACCGGTCAGTCCTAGAGGAGATCAATCCTGACTGCTCTTTAGAAGGCCAGATCCTGAAGCTAAAACTCAAATACTTTGGCCACCTAATGAGAAGGAAGGACTCACTGGAGAAGAGCCTAATGCTGGGAAAGATTGAGGGCAATAGAAGAACGGGTCGAAAGAGAATGAGGTGGCTGGATGGAGTCACTGAAGCAATAGGCGTGAGCTTAAATGGACTCCAGAAGATGGTAGAGGACAGGAAGGCCTGGAGGAACGTTGTCCATGGGATCACGATGGGTCGCACATGACTTCGCAACTAACAACAACAAGGGTTTCAAAAAGAACACAGTAAAGTAATATTAATACATGCTGAAAGCATTTCAAACACATTTGCCTAATATATAAAATAATCAGTACTACAACATACATTGGGTGAATACAAATAAATAAATAAGAATATATTCCTTACCATTTTTCTAAGAAATGAGAACTAGGTTTTCGAGGGACTCCCACTCTCCAGTTATATCTACTCATCCCATCTGGTTCCATTGGCCAGGGATTATTGTCTAGTTGGGTCCAGGAAAAGAGCCTTTTTTTTGTCATGGCTGAACATTATCTCTAACCTGGAAGTCAGATTGGCCCTGAACCTGCCGGCTTTGTGCAGGAATGTGAACATGCAGTTTTGCCAACAAGAACAGGTCCCTGGAGCAATGGCTGCATTGATTGTTGGTGTTGAATGTTAACAATCTTGGCTTTGAATTTGACTGTACATTCATACAATGTAAAGAAATTATTTCTATAGAATAATTTCATTTTGTAAAACTACAAAAATAATTTAAGCTCAGGATAAACCTATTGGTTAGCCAAAGCAGGTTGTTGAGTTAATTTGACTGTTTGGTACCTAGTTTGTAAGTACGTTTGTAGTGCAACTTCTTTATTGAACACTGTGATATTTACTGAAATTTAGTAGTAGTGGTGGTAGTAGTAGTAGTAGTACTAATAGTATAGTAACAACAACAACAGCAGCAACAGACAAGCACCTGCAACATAACACCCTGGACTTAACAATTGTCGATAAGAAAGACAAAAAAGTCTTGATAGTGGATGTGGCAGTGCCTGGAGATAGCAGAATACACAACAAAGAACTGGAGAAGATAAAAAAATACAAAGACATACAAATAGAAATAGAAAGACTGTGGCAAAGTCCCCAGAGCATCAAACCAATCAAGTAGTTTTTGACTCTCGAGATGTAGGATGTCCATCTCTCTGGGTGAGTAACATCAAATTCCTAAAACTTTCCGACCTTCACCATCTTTGGGAAGTCTTCACAGCTTCGGCCTCTCGTTGCCTCATCCTGCTTCTTCTGTAGGCCCTGGGACTGGTCCTCAGGGTGGGGTGGTCATTAGTGTGGCTTGCTAGGCCAACCGAGGGGGGGGGAAACATGTTCCCTCCCAGGCGCTTTGCTGGCCTCACCCCCTAGTGATTTTCAGCTCTTCTGAAGAAGCATGATCCCACCTTTGTCACCAGTGTTGTATTGTGAGTTCTTAGGAAGCAGGAGGTGAGATGAGAGGGTAAAAACAGGAACATTGCTTTATTAAGGCCAACAGGAACAGAACTGAGAACAGAGGCTTCTGCGTAGCTACTTATACAGTTGGCCACTAGGCAGTGACCAATAGGTTTAAAGGAACCCATTCCCGCCCCAAATTATCCAATTATTTAGCCAGCGACTGTTATACAGACACCCTAGTTGAGCAACCTTAAGCAGCATTCAAAAAACACATGAAAGCAGTTAAAATAAAATCCCAATACATTACACCTCTGTTAATGCAGCCTAGCACTGTGTTGGCTTTTTTGGCAGCTGCTGGCTCATATTTAAGTGACTGTCCACTAGGATTCTGAGATCCCTCTCACAGTTGCTACTGTTGAGCAATGTACCACCTACTGTATACTGTACCTGTGTATTTGGTTTTTCTTGCCTAAATGTAGAACTTTATTTTTTTTCAGCATTGAATTTCATTTGTTAGTATACACATTCCAGATGTAATATGATACTGAAAAGTCAATATACCAATTCAGCTTCCAACTGTTTTTCCAGGAAATATCTGATATGTAATGCACTGTGACTGAGCTTGATTACCCAAGTTCAATTCAAAATTGGGTGTGCATGGGAAGGTGGGGGATTAAGTTGAAAAACAGATTGTAATGTATTTTGTGTTGTGACACCTATTATGTTTTATAGAGTTTTTTTAACATAAAAATAATAACTTTCTTAGAAATGTGTGAACCCTGTGCATACTAGAACATATGTACTGTCTATATTATTATAGAAAATATTATTTCAGAAGAAAAACAGAACCAATCCTTTTTCTTTCTATTTTTTTAAAATCCTTTTTTAACCTAGAAAACCAATCCTGTTCCTATGAAGCAGTTCTTAGTCACTCTCTTTTCCTTTGGACCCAAAGCCAACAATCACTGAGCAATTTGCTCAAATACTCTTTTAACCATGATTTACAAAAGACCAACAAGAGTACCAACATCGGAGAAAGAAGATCAAGGGACAAAATCAACATGCCAAACAATCCCTTACCTACATATAGGTATATGCTGCATTTTGCCTTAAATGGTATTACTGTACCCATTCGCTGTTCAGTTATACAATGGTTTGAATAATTTACCATTCTTACATCTGTGGTTATAGCACTTAAGAAGTACTGTATATTCTTTACTAACTAGCACAAAATTCCCATTTTGCCCAGCAAACAGTTTTCAATCTCTAATTAAGTAAACTGATCAATCAATGTGGAAATGCTGGATTTTCTGTAAATTTAAAAGTTAGAATATGTCTCATGAAAATATTGTGACTTTTTTTCCTGGAAATGCATACTAAAAATTTTACATTATTCTGCTGCTTGGGAGAAAACATTTTTTTTCTGTTTTCATG
>JAKJMR010000995.1:316797-336269 GCA_024449315.1 Daboia siamensis | reverse complement strand
AGAAAAAAAATGTAATTGATCCATGGTGGTCCCTGTTCAGATGTGCATTTCTAGGAAATTAACAATAAGCTTAGATGTACTGTATTTAAAGGCCTGCTAGCTAACTGGACTCTGTTGATATGTTATTGCTGTATAAAGCCACTGCTAAGTTGCAATGAGAGACAGCAAAAGTCAGCTAAAACTTGTCTATGGTGATTCTCAGTCACTGAGGCCATGGTTGTCCCAAAGGTGCTTTTTCAAAAGGCAACTGGACTTTGTTTTTGTTTTTCCTTGAAGATGTTTCACTTCTCATCCAAGCAGCTTTTTCAGTCCTGATTGAATGGTGGACGATGGAAGGATTTATATTCCTTGAATCATACTCCTCTGGTCATTAGCACCCTCTCTGATTTGGTGAGCCTGAGGGCACAGGTAAACTTCCAAGTGGCCTCAATGGTTCTCAGAAAAAGAGCTAATGACCAGATGATTGCAAGGAATATAAATCCTTTCATCTTCCATATTCAGTCAGAATGAAAGAAGCTTTTTGGATGAGAAGCAAAATGTCTTCAAGAAAAAACAAAGTTCAGTTGTCGTTTGAAAAAGCACCTTTGGATCAGCTAAAACTTATTTTCCCTTATCTTTATTGGATGCAGGTTTTGCAAGTTACAAGAATTGAAGGAGCACATTTCTTGACGAAACCTGGGACTCTTGTACATATTTAATGTATACATTTATGTAGATATTCAACAAATATGGTATCAAGCCACACACTTGTTTCATTCCTTTGACAATTGTAATTGGGTTGAAGATCTGGCCAGTTTGCTTACATCTAATTTCAAGTCTTGCATTATTATACATTTTGTACATTAATCACTTGTGTTTATCCCATGCCTTTACAGAAATACCACAGGACATCCTAGATAAAGCTCATTTAGACTGCTCCAAAATAATTCTTCAAAAAAAGGGGGGGGGGTGAGCAAAGGGGGAAAATTATTTGGATTTTTCAAGAAGTGTTCAACTATTGAAAAATCATTTGCAATGTAAATTACCTAAATCCTATTAATGTTGCTATAACACATTCTGCCTGAAAGGGTATTGTGTAACCTTGACTAAGAGCTTTATTGTAAAAAAACTTATCGTTTCCCCCACAACACACACATACACACACACACACACACACACACAATGACTTTTGGCTGGCCAATGGCATATATTCTGGTAACGTCTTTGTTGAGTAGCCCAGTCACCAAGAAAAAATTCTGAGAGAAATCTCTCTTAAAAGTATATATCCTTCTCTTCATTAAACTAGACATAACCTAATTCCAGCAACCGTCCCTTATATGGTTTAGACTCCAGTCCCCTGATCATCTTTGTTGCTCTTCTCTGTACTCTGTCTAGAGTTTGAACATCTTTTTTTACATCGTGGTGACCAAAACTGGATGCAACATTTCAAGTGTGGTCTTATCAAGGCATTATAAAGTGGTATTAACACTTCATGTGATTTTGATTCTATCCCTCTGTTAATGCAGCCTAGAACTGTGTTGACTTTTTTGGCAGCTACAGCACACTGCTAGCTCATGTTTAAGTGATTGTCCACTATGATTGTGAAATTCATTTCACAGTTATTACTACTGAGCAAGGTACCTTTACTGTACCTTTGCATTTGGTTTTTCTTGCCTAAATGTAGAACCTTAGTTTTTTCACCATTGAAAGTCATTTTGTTAGATAGCACCCAATGTTCAAGTCAGTCAAGATCCTTCTGTATGTTAAACCTATCTTCTGGAATGTTGGCTATTCCTGCCAGCTTGGTGTCTTCAGCAAATTTGATGAGTTCAGCTTGCACCTCATCCAAATCATTGATGAAGATGTTGAAGAGCACTGGGCCCAGAACAGAGCCCTGGGGCACCCCACTACACATTCCCTCCATTGGTTGCAGTTCCATTGAGGACCACATGCTGAGTGTGGCTGGTCAGCCTGTCAGCAAGCTCTGAATCTTTCTGTTTAGAAGCCCTTATAAACAGAAGAACACAGACACTGACATCCCCTAAACTCCACTGAAGATGTTACCTAGCCTGATAATGAAATGTTTCGCCATAACACATAGCTGTGGGATTGCAAAATCTTGCAATCCTGTGGCTGCTTTCATCCTGCCAGGGGACCCTAAATGGCTCTGAAGTCAACTTGGAGGGGCGGCAAAGGAAGAGGGGCACCTCATTGATCACGGAATGTTTCAATTTATGAGGAGCCCTCTGACCCAACAGGAAAAAGGCTAGCCACATGCCAGCATATAGCCCAAGCTACCTGCACTAACCAGAACAACGGTGAACAGCATGCTTGGAATTGGTGAGGGTATTTGATCTTCTCTGTCTTATTTTGCAACTAAGTCCCTGGGAAAGATCCCCAAAGCAAAAAAAAAAAAAACAAAACTGTGAGGGGAGGGGACTACATTCCCATTCCCTCACAGATGGAAATGGTGAATTAACCTTTAAGAAGGAAAGAAACATATTGAAATTCAAAATACTACAATCTGATCAAACTTAGAAACTAAAATAAACTGCTACGATTATACTCTAAAGGATTTTGATTGTACATTAAAAAAAATGAACTTCTTGTCTGAAAATGCTGGAAAACAAATATTTGATGACATCTAGTGGACAATTAGAATATAGCACATTAAAGACAATGCTCAGAAACAAACAAAAAAAATCTGTTCCTATGATCTTTAATAACCTTTAAGAAGATAGTTACCAGGGAACAAAGAAGAGATTGTATACTGGGCAAGCTATAAGATTGGAAAGTGTCTGAAGGAAAAGAAATACTTTGTGATTTAAATTTATGAACTGTTTAAAAACTTTGATTTATGACTAATTTTTGAGAGGGGGAGTTACAGGAAGGATTTAATTTAATTTAATATATTAGATTGCAATTATGAGTAGTTGACAATTGACTCCTGAAAGAAAGAATTGTTATAAAACAATGATTTTACTGAAACCTTGACAATTGAAAATTACAGTAGATTATAAAAATTATATATTTATTTATTTTATTTATTTAATTTTATTTATATACCGCCCTTCTCCCGAAGGACTCAGGGCGGTGTACAGGGCAAATATAAATATACAAAATACAAAAGTTAAAAATGAATTAAATATGCCCAGATAAATACAAATATACCCAAGTAAAATGCAAACATTAAAAAACACCCATCCCTCATCAGGCCAGGCCGGCTTGTATGAATAAAAACGTCTTCAAATCGCGACGGAAGGAGCGAAGGTCGGGCGCCGTCCGGAGCTCGACCGGCAGCTGATTCCATAGCTCCGGGGCGCCCACAGAGAAGGATCTCCCCCTGGGGGCCACCAATCGACATTCTCTGATGCCATGGAGGGCCTTAAACACCATTACCAGTACCTTGAATCTCACCCGGAAGACAACTGGCAACCAATGCAGCTCACGGAGCAAAGGTGTTACATGGGAGTATCGGGAGACCCCCAACACAACTCTCGCGGCTGCATTCTGTACCAGTTGGAGCCTCCGAGTGGTCTTCAAGGGCAGCCCCATGTAGAGAGCATTGCAGTAGTCAAGGCGAGAGGTCACGAGCGCATGAGTGACCGTACACAAAGCATCCCGGTCAAGATAGGGCCGCAACTGACGCACCAGGCGGACCTGGGCGAAGGCCCCCCTAGTCGCAGCCACCATGTGATCTTCCATAGTAAGCTGTGAATCTAGGAGGACTCCCAAGTTGCGAGCCCTATCTACGGGGGGTAATAGTTCACCCCCCATGGAGAGTGATGGGATATTCTGAATATCCCGGGATGCAGGTATGCACAGCCACTCGGTCTTGTCAGGGTTGAGTTGAAGTCTGTTACTCCCCATCCAGACCCGGACCGCCTCCAGGCAACGAGACATCATGTCGAGGGCATCACTGGGGTGGTTTGGTGTAGAAAGAAAAAGCTGGGTATCATCAGCATACTGATGATACCCAACTCCAAAACCACGAATGATCTCACCCAGCGGTTTCATATAGATGTTGAACAGGAGGGGCAAGAGGACCGACCCCTGAGGAACTCCACAAACGAGAGACCTCGAGGTCGACCTCTGTCCCCCTGCCAACACCGACTGCGAACGTCCCAAGAGATAGGAGGAGAACCACCGCAACACTGTGCCTCCCACTCCCAATCCCCTGAGACGCCGCAGCAAGATACCATGGTCGATGGTATCGAATGCCGCTGAGAGGTCTAATAGGACTAGGACAGAGGAACATCCCCTGTCCCGGGCCCTCCAGAGATCATTCACCAGAGCGACCAATGCCGTCTCCGTGCTGTACCCGGACCTGAAACCCGATTGGTACGGGTCTAGATAATCCGCTTCATCCAGGGCCAGAGGGAGCTGATGTGCCACCACACTCTCAACAACCTTCGCAAGAAAGCGAAGGTTGGAGACCGGACGGAAATTATTCAACACAGCCGGGTCCAAGGCAGGCTTCTTGAGGAGGGGTCTCACCACCGCCTCTTTCAAGACGGCGGGGAAACTACCCTCACTCAAAGAAGCAGATATGACCGCCTGGAACCTTATTAGAACGTCAAAATAAATCTGAGAAGAAAGAAGACTTAATAAAATGGACACTGCTAGGAGAACTACTGTTTGGAAGACAAAAAGCATACATTTTACGTACTATATATTCTCTACTCCTAACAATAACTACAAAAATACAAGAACTGTTTGACATGTAAAAAATACTAATTTGGAAAACATTTTGGCAAAGGAGGAAGATTAGAAATGGGCTTAAGAGACTTGACTCTCTCTACCACATGGAATATTATATGAGCAAACACTTGTTTGAATATGGCTAAATAAACAAATAACTTTGGCCATAAAGGGTCTTTAGAATAAGTGGGATAAGAGATATAAGTAATATAGTATTTTTTCTTAAGATACAAAATTTTAAAATATTGGGATGATATAAGTGAAGGAAAAGTTTGAATTTTAAAGTCAAATTAAGTTTGAAAAGATTTAGGATTAGGAAATGATTGAAATATTGAGGGGAAATTAGGCTTAATAAGAACTTTGAAAAAAGATATACAGTGATTCAATCAATTTTTACAAATAGAAGTGAAATCTAAATTGATTAGAAAGGATGTTATAGGTAGATGTTATGATAGATAAGTAGTATAGCATTCTTATAATATATGAAATATGAAAATATTGGGATGATATATTTAAGTGGAAAATTTGGATATTTAGACGTTAATTACTAAGAAAATTATGAGAATTGTTTGAATGTTATGGAGAAATTGAGATTAAACAAGATTTATGAAAATAAGATACATGGTGAATTAATAAGATTACTTTTAAAAAATAATATAAGTTGATGAGCTATATATGCATGCTATTATTGTTGGTATAAATATAGAAGAAAATGTTTTATATATTATATATATAATCATTTATATATGGGAAATATCAAATATCAAAAATTATATTTGTTTAATGTTGAAGAAGGAGAATATTATGGGAGAAGATCAAGGAAATATATTATTAATTGATATACTATTTTTTGGAAATTTAAAAGTTTATTATTGACTGTTAATTAACCATTATTGATTGTATATTTTTTCAAAAAAATTATGAACCAAGACAATATGGTGTACATCAGGCACTAAGGTAGTTATTGTAAAAAAATCAATAAAACTATTACAGAAAAAAAGAAAGAAATGTTTGGAAATCAACACACAAGCTTGGTGAATGTACCCCCATCCTCTGATACATTGTTTAAATGCACTACACCACCCTTAATAGCGATTCCCTGGAGAAGTGAAATATATTAATATTGCATCATGTTGCAATACATTATATTACAAATGTTAATTGCTAAGATACTTATAATCTTCCTCACATATAATCTACATCTGTATTACCAATTTATCTTCCACTCCTTTTCACCCCTTCCTCTTGCTCACCCCAGTTTAAATTCTATATCAGTCTATTAACTTTATGCCTTTAGATTTAAGATTTTGCCTTTAATTTAAATTATTAAATGGAAAAGCTGCTAGTATATTACTGATTTCTTGTCACCAGGGACAAACAGGGCTCTCTTCCTCTGAATGTTTGATGTTCACTGTAAAGTGGGCCTAACTCCTCTTATTTTTTTTTCAAGATTCTGAGAGAATCCTTGAGGTTTCTTCATTCCTTTTATCATATGTATACATGTATGTGTTTATACTCTCTCTCTCTCTCTCTCTCTCTCTCTTTCTCTCTCTCTCTCTCTCTCTCACACACACACACACACAAACACACACAATCATGTTTTTAAATTGTCTAACCTATGTTACAAAGAAACTTTTTTTATAGCTAGGAAATTATGTTGGCTACCTCTGCAGTTTGTAATTTGTTTCTTCAAGGCTAGCTGTTAGATACACAAACTATTTTATTTTGTTTATCTTATTGTATTGCAATAACACACAAGTGACCTTTCATTTGCTCTTCCCTGTTATTAAATGACCATAGGAATGTTCAGCCTCATGGCCCCATGTTGTGTAATTGGGTAATTATTTACTAACCAGAAAGAGAAATTGGAGAGTAGAAGAAAAAACATGGAGTGTGGAGCTTTTTTAAAGATAAAAGAAGAAAAATTAACTCTATCCTAAGGAGACTTTTTTCTCCTTTTATCAAACTCAAAGCAAAACCTTGCTGTTTTTCTTTTTTGTTAATTCTTCTTTGACTTTGCTTTCCATCTTTGGAAAGCTAAATAAATGTTTACCAACATGTATTTGTCTTTAATAGCTTACAGCAACATATTAAGAGACTGTGGGCTTAAGAAAATAATCAGACCTATCTATACCTATGTACAGAAAAGTACAATTTAGGAGCATCACTTTAATATGCCTGTTAAATATCTTTTCAATTTTTAGCAATGTTTTTTTCCATTGTTATATCATCTGTATAGAGGAAATCATCTGTAAAACAAACATAAAATGGGAACACTTCAATGTTTTTACTCTGCAAATGATGACATCAATAAATACATTTGGTAATGACTTGTCCAAATCAGCCATACTTATTACCAGTGTAATTTTGCCTTTTATTCTGATAATAATCACATTTCATCTTAATAGCACTTTTTCCCCCTACTGCTTCATTGAAATTCACACGACTGTTCAAGTCAGCTAGCAGAAATATTTCTGGATCAAAAAGAATGTCATTGCCCATAATCCGATTCATTATTCCCCTTTTCATTTTCTCCAAAAGAAACACTATGGTATATTGCCACAACATGGAGAAAAAACATTTCAATTTTCTTTTGTACAATCCCAACATCTGTCACTTGCTTTCTTGCCAAATATCAATGTTCTTATAATCAATGCCCAATTTGTCTGGAAACAATGCTTCACAACCTGGGAACACATGTTGAGATTTTAAAGTATTGACTGTTTACTTTCTTATTCTCTTACATTTTTATAGAAAAATGCCTTATCATAAACAGAAGATTTATAAAATGACAACATGTCAAGTATTTAAGATTGGTATGCAGAGATGGCTTTACTCTTCAACAATCTTTGGTATATAAGTTTGGTGCAAAATATGTAGACTCAAACCTTTCTGAAAGACTTGCAAACTTTTCTTTAACTGTCCCTATTTTTTTGCTAAATTCAAATTAAATTTAGTCATTTTAAGGCTGGATAGGTAGTAAACAACAGATTGGTGCAGTCAACTCACATTAATTGATATAGTTTAGAATTCTCATTACATTTTTTTTTCCTTTGATTAATCAACCTCTCTGATTCCCATATATTTCTATTTAATCTCTAAGTATATTATAAAGGCAGTTTAGGTGATGAACAAGTTATTGTTTTTACTGGTACACTGTAACCACCTACTTTTTCTCTCCTCACATAGCTAAAGGAGAAAGATAAGGACTTTTCTATTAATTGAAAAGAAACAAGGGCATGTTTTCTGAAGTATTTTACTATGTTACTACCCTATTCACAAGCTGACATCAAAAATACCTTTTAAAAATGGTACTCTATGTTTATTGAAGATACAAAACAACAAACCTGTCAAACCTCTTGTCAGGCGTAGCAATAAATATTGATTCCAAATTCAGTAACCTGCTTACTGCAGAAGCTCAGACAGACAACTCAGCCAAGTCTGTTACTTTATTGAGACAAAAAAGAAATCAGAGAGACACAGAAGGCCTGTTAATTCCACTACACAGAACTCAGAACCTTTATATCTGCCTGCTCCAGGATTTACATTCCAGTCTTTTCTTCCCTCCTTTTTGAGTCAACAGAAATGTGGCTGTTTTTCATGACCTTGATACTGTGGGCATGTGCTTATGTTTAAATGAAATGTCTTGCTTTGGAACCACTGGTTCCCTGTCTTTCCAGCTTTATCAATATAGGTCCTGCATAAAACAGGGAATGAGATCAGGAAAATCAACTTTGTAACAGATTTTGAGCACATAAAAATTAAGTAATATCTAATGCATTCTGATTTTTTTTCCTTTATAAATCATTCCTTGGGAAAATTCAAAGAAGAAAAAATATTGCATAGAATTCTCCCTGTATATTTGTCTGTGGATTTATTAAATTTATTATAGCCACCCAATCCAATGGATTCTTCTCTATTTGTTTTCAAGGCATGGGGGAATTATGAATCACAAGGATTTAACCACATGGACTTTATGAATTGCTGATTTGAGATTGTAGGAGGCAATGTGTATCTCATCTCAAGGGATGTAAAAAAAATTCTGCTATATTAACAAATACAAATGTTCCTAAAGATTATGTAAACCAAAACATTTTTAATCCAAAGAATAAATAATCAACTCACCAATATTATTTATCACTATAAATGCACAAATACAGACTGTTTCTCCAGATAATGGGAAATGTCCAGCCAGACAGAGAGGAAGGATCAAGTGGGGAAGTAGCCTGGGGTTATTGCACAGAACACAAGAGACAAATCTCTACAACCGCCCCCTCCTCCAAGAAATCTTATCTATATGTTCTCAAGGAAAGACAAGTAGTTGGGATATTCCTGTATTATAGGCAATTAAAGTAGTTACCTAGAACTCTATATGTGTGGACCTGCTTGCATGGATCTGGCACCATCTGCTCAAACCTTTAGAAATATCCCATTATTTTTTACCTTGCTTCTTTTCCCTTTAATGAGTGATTAAATACATACTTCTATGATAAATATTCTGCCAATGGATGATTCTAACAATGTTTACATGTCTCTTGTGTTTTTGGTTTGGAATAGAACAAGGGCTGGGAACCCATAAAGGTTGTTTCAGAGATAAGAGAAATTCTCCCAGTATGGGATTTTAACACAAATCAAGAATTTAACTTAACTTTGTTGTTCTTCTCAGACACAGAATAATGTTCTGGCTAGGAGCTTTGTTGGTGTTCCATGCCTTCCAGACACTCTACTCAAACTCAACCAGAAAGCCTCAGTTCCTATATGTTACACATGAGAAGTAGTTATCCAAATTAGTGATCTCATGATCTCTCTTTTTCAGGACAAATTCTGCCAGCCACAATTTACCAATCATGTCATTATAATGTCATCTCTATTCCTTTAGGGATAAATAGTTTACCATCAATCTACATTGGAAGTTGCAATTTTTATGATTGTTTTTTCTTTCCTTTCTTTCCTATTGTTTTCCTTTTGTATGTTCAAAACTTTATTTTTTCCCTTTTTTCTTCTAGTTCAGTTTGTATTAGTTTTTACTATTTATTAAAAAAAATGGTAAGTTTTAAAACTTTCACAAACCTACAAAAGCTTCATATCTTTGTTTTCCAAATAATCCTATTGCTTTTAAATTTTGTAAACTAATGTGTAACAATGAATAATGTCGATAAAAACTATGAAAGGGAAACTATCTGTGTAAAACTTAGAATAAAATTATTTAATCTATATTTGTAAAAGATGCTAATTATGCTCTGCATATTAAATCAAGTCCATCTAGGGAAATGTTTAGTTAATTAATTTAATTAATTAACAACAAGGCAGAAAAAGGAGCCATAGTTATCAAGAGATAATTGTACTCATGGGACGTGTTTTTGCACTAACAAGCACTCCTTCAAGATCAAGACCTAAAATGTTTATAAGAAGATTGTACAACTTTTGTTAAATCTCACACCTTATATAGGCCACCATTTTTCCCCTCATCTTCTTTAAAAAAAACAAAATGCATGGCATGCAATTAACAAAGGAATTTTGGACAGAATATATAATTCAACCAATTAGATAGGGAGTATTGTATAAAGTTTCTTAATAATATAATAAAATATATGCACACTTGTAAATTTGCTTCTCAATAACAGTATATCTGTGAAATTGCATTTAAATTAGTTTTATATTCATTCCATTTACTCAACAATACCTTCTTATAAATTTGGGCTAAAAATATAGGAATAAGTTTTTGGTCAGTGGTAGAAGAGAGATAAATCACCAAAGAAGGGTACATATCTGAAATTATAGTCATGAATCAGACTAATGAAACGTCATAATATGCTGAGGGGATGAAGAATGCTAAGAAAAGCAAGAAAAAGAGGCTGAGTTATGTATATTTAAAATAAGAGTTGAAAATATCAATATACCAGTTGTTTACTTAAAACAGAAAACCCCCTATAAGATTAAAACATTAAAAAGCAGAATTACTATGGTCTGAAGGCTAACTTGTATGATAACTGGTTGAGGGAGCTAGCCTATTGAAGAGAAGGATTACTGTCATCCAGTACTTAAGGGACTGTTGCATAGAAAGGAGACGATTGACTTATTCTCCAAAGCACCAGAGGGCAGAACAAAATGTAATGGGTGGAAGCTTGTTAAATAAAAATCTAACCTAGAAGTAAGGAGAGATTTTTTGACAGTAAGAACAATTAATCAAAGCAATAGCTTGCCTCCTGGAGTTGTGGATGCTTTGTCATTGGAGATTTTAAAAAATAATATGCTTCCAATAAGAAGAAATGTGATCCACAAAAGTAGGTGTGATGAGCAGAAGGAGCAGAACGGAAGATTAATTTTTAGAAAAAAAATATAAGTAACACATTTGTTTTTAAATGAATATAAATATATAGGGTCATGAGGGAATAGCTATTGATTTGATCAAACTTTTATGAATTGGTTGAAAAATACCAGAAAATTGTTTAAGAACTGTGTGACTTGAGGAAATTAATTATTGGTTATATCTTGGTAAAGGAAAAAAAAGAGGATTCAGGGAATATGCCATCAAAAACTTAAGAAGATTAAAGGTCATAAAAATTTATTTATTTATTATTTTACAAATTTATATAGCCATCTATCTCATAAAACATGATTCTGGAGAACACAATACATAATAATAATAATAATAACCACAAAACATTCAAACATGAATAAAACAGAAAAAAATGAAAAGACATAAAATGCCAAGAAAGCAAGAGAACCAGCATCACTTGGCAGCACACAACCATCTTACTGACTCACCTATGGCTCCCAAGGTTGATAGAAAGCTTTCCATGGGTTGAGCTGGGATTGGGGAATTTGTAACTACTTAGTAGATGGGATCCATAGCATACCCTTCCTGTTCTAAGTGATGGGACCAGTAGATTTAACCAGGGAGACATAATCTCTAAATAATCTTGTAGGTCTTTAAGGGAGAAAATCAACATCTTGTATTGTGCCTGGGAAAAAAACTATCATACAATAAGGCTCATGAACAAGGATGTAGCATGCATTTAAAAAATTGTCCTTACATTTTCATTCTGCACTAGCTGAAGCTTCTAGATATTCTTCAAGGGTAGCCTCATATAAAGTACATTAAAGTGATCCATTTTAAAGGCAATCAGAGCATAAATAAGTTGAGTAGAGCGTCATGATCCAGGAAAGGACACAAAATAGCACACAACAATAAGTTGTTCAAGCACCCTCCTAGCCACAGTTGTTATCTGCTCCTCAAGCAGGAATCATGAGGCTGCAAGGACCCCTATGTTTTCTAGGGCAGTGCCACCCCGTTCAGCACTAAAGTTGGTAAAAAACCATATTCAGAAGCCCCCAAAATCTAGAATCACTCAATCTTGCCAGAGTCTGCTGCTTCTCATTCAAACCTCTAAAGTTTCCAGGCACTGGGACAGAAAACCAACAACACTGTTTAGTTCATCAAGGGAAGAGATATGTAACTGGATATCATCAGCATAATGATGATACTTCATCCCATGGCAACTGATGAACTTCATGTAGCTATTAAATAGAAATGGAGGTAGTAGTAAGCCCTGTGAAACCCTAGGCTTCCCACACCTAAAACTGATGCCCAACCATTTTTTTTTTACAATCTTCTCAAAAAGAAAAAAAATGGAGGTCAGAACCAGATGAAAATTGTTGAACATGATTAGATCCAATGAGGGCCTCTTGAGGTGGGAGCAAATTTCTGGGAAATTTCTAAAAGCTAATGAGCACAGTACAGAAAGAGCTGGCAAATGGCCTTGAAATTTCTTTCTGAATTAAAGGGAGGACCTGGGACAGGCCACAAGTGCTCCAGAAGCTCTGCATAAAGAGACTGTAAAACAGGAATCTCTGGCAGGTTTTGCCAAATCTGCAATTCAGAGACTTCAAATGGACACTGAGTTCACATGCTTCCTTTCTTAATGACTTCTGAAAATTACATATGGAATTGAATAACAAATTAATTGTTACTGAACTGAATAACAAGTTTCATCACACCAGGTGATTCTCAGTGAAAAAAAGTTTCTTGTTTAAGAACATAAAAAATAATATTATAAATAAACAACAAAAGTGAAAATAGAACATTGGTTTTCAAAGTCCTTTACCCCACCAGTTACTTTCACAACTAAAGGGAGCGTCCAATCAAAAACAACACAGCCATCATCTCTTTTCCCCCCATTCCTAAACCTCATCCCTAAAGGCAGGCATGTCAAACTTGCGACGTCATGTGATGTCGCGTGACGTATCGGAGCTTTTTCCCCATTGCTGGCAATGGGGTGGGCACGACAGTTTGACACCCCTTTCTAAAGGCATTCATTTCATACTATGGGGGAGGGAAATTTATTTCCAAACAAAACTTTACTGCCAAGTTGCCCACCACATGGCATCTCTTCATCAGATTTAACTTTTTTATATATATTTATCAAATTTTAAATACCACCTATCTTGCTCTAAGAAATGGCTACTACACTCTCCTTATTCAACTTTAGCCACAGAGGAAGAAACAAAATGGCTTCTAAAAAGCTCTTTTTTGGCACCAACTGTCTTCTGCTGCTACTTTCTCCTAGCTCCATCAGAGGCTCCTAACTCAACACTCCACAGGGGCAGTCTGGTAATTATTCAGGCTCCAGGTCAAATTTTGGGACTGCAAATCACCCCAGCAGAGGTCCCCAACCATTTTGGCACCAGGGACTCTTCTGTGGAGAGAGTTTTTCTGAAGAATGGAGTGTGCATGGTTTTGTGTGCTGCCTGCATCTTATGGATGGGGCTTTGCTTGTTAGTGCAGACCAGTTGCTAGCATGCCACGACCTGGTACTGCTCCATGCTTTAGAGCATGTCAAAAAGAGCTAATTTAGCATATTTTCTTCCCATAGTTATCATACAGTCATGACTTTTTAAAGTGTGAATGTTGAAAAAGAATCCAAAATGCTGCAGACTTTTCAAGAGTGAGGCATAGCAGTGTCTATTACTTTCCTTTTTTTTGTTTTTGTTTTTGTTTTTCAGGCTTCCAATTGTGTCCCAACAAACATTGAAGCCAATTTAAGGAAACAGCTATTTAGGACACCTTCAACATTTTTTTTTTTTAAGCAAATGACCTGCTGGATCAAACTACAGATAATTCTCAACTTACAACTATTTGTTCAATGACTGTTTAAAGTTACAATGGCACTGAAAAATGTGACCTATGGTTGTTTTTCACACTTATGACCATTATAGCATCCACATGGTCAGATTATCAAAATTCTGAAGCTTGCCACCTGGCATGTTTATGATGGTTGCAGTGTCCTTGGATCAAGTGATCAGCTTTTGCAACCCTCTGACAAGCAAAATCAATGGGGAAGCCAGATTTACTTAACAACCACGTTATTAAACAACTGCTGTGATTCACTTAAGAACTGTAACAAGAAAAGTTGTAAAAGAGATCAAAACTCAACAACTGTCTTGCTTAGCAACAGAAAGTTTGGACTCAGTTATGATCATAAGTCAAGGATTATCTGTAATGATCTCTTTAGTCTAATAGTTGTTCTCACAATAGTCAACCAGATGCACAAAAAGGCCCAATAATCTTGCAGATGATGCCTTCAGATGTAGTCATATTGAGAAAAGAGTGAGTGAGAGAGAGACAGAGAGAGGGGTGGAGGAGGGAGGAAAATTATGGGCATTTATAATTAACATGTTGAGCATATTCTATAAAGCAATGTACAACCAAATCACAAACAAAATACCACAGTTTCCACATTTGTTGAGTTATTGCTCTTTGCTAGGCCTAGTTCCTGCCTATAAAGCCAAACATATGCTTTAAGGGTAGAAACTCCAGATTCAATGCTAGTATCCTGAACCAAAAGTCTAGAAAGACCTTGACATAATACCTGCAGAAAAGACAGTATGGGAAGGACTAGATAGTATCTGCCCTGTGGTTAAACTGTGGAGCTACAACTGGAGAAAGACAGATTTAAATCCCCAGTTAGGAAGGTCATTGAGATTTCTTTGGGTTAGTCAGTTTCTTCACTATTTCACTGAATTGTCATAAAATTGGAAATGTGTGAACCATACATGCTGCTTTGATCTACTTGGAGAAAGGTTGGGATATTCATATGATAAATAATAAGACAGCTTAATATATAGTTTGTAGGATTATTACAAATGTAAATTAAGGAATCAGGAGAATGATTTAAACATTTGAAATATATTATGTTTGAAGTTCCTCCTGGTGCTTCAGTTCATTTTTTTTTATTAGCTGCTTCAATTTATATCATTTTAAGGGGAAAGTTTTACTGCAACAATCAAATATACTCATTCCAATAATTCAGATAGTCTGCCTGACACTAAGCCCCTTACCCCTTTCTCCATCTAAAGCTTCACTCTCTCCTCTTTAATACTGTCCTTAAAATATCCATCTACTTGAATATATACTCATTTTGTAAAATTAACACATTAAAGCTTTACATCAATCATATTGAAAAGCTAGCAAAAATGAAATATAGCCTTCATTTTCCATCATTTTATAAAGACAAAAACCTTACAATTTCATTTTTATGTAACTGAAGTTTGCATTAATGCAATTTAACAAACAATTTATAAAATGTATTATTATAAAGCTTTTGGTCATGATGAATCCTTAACAGTGTCTGTCTCTTTCTTCCTCCTCGTTTCTTTTTCTGATAGCATACCTTTGAATTTTATTTAAAGAAAATCTGCCCTATGCTACTTTTGAAATCAATTTTTAACAGGATAGCCTTTTCTGATATGTAATTTAAAGAGAAAAGGATCAAGCTTAGTACTATTCCCTTTGATATATGTGCTATGCTTTCTGGAAGCTGCATATTCAAAATAATAACATGAAACAAGCCTAATATGTATGCAGATGTAGGCATGAAAGTTTCTTCCCAATGGAAAATAGATTGAATTGAGTATTCAAATGTATAAGAAAGATAAGAAATTTCACATTTCATAATCCTTCCACTTCCTGGCCAGAAAAGGTCAGCAGAGTGCAATTAGCCTTCAGGGTTTTGGAATCTCATGCAATTAGAGTCCTTGGTTATAGAAAAAAAAACATAACCATACAGCTAACCAGAATTATGCTCCCACTTCCAACTTTTTTCATCAACTCATGAACGTTTGATAGTAAAAAGAAGGACTGGCATGCATGCTGCATTTCATCTTGTATTCATACATTATGGTACTGATAATTGCTCTATGGAAGAAGTGCTGAAAAAAGGGGAGAAAATGGCAATCACCGAGATGCCTCCTTAGTTGAATTCTTCATTCCCATGCCAAAAGCCAGGTGCCCTTTGGGGAAATCCTAGAAATGTTTTTGTTCTTAAATAAATAAATATTCAATGACACTGAAAAGTGTGACCAATATAGCCATAGTATTGGCCTGAAGCTTAACTGAAAGGAGTCCAGATAATCCATTTCCTCCAAAATCCTTTGAAGCATAGCTTAGCTACTTTCTCAGTAGAAGGATGTAGAATTCCATTGGATTTAATAAAGGCATCTTGAGGAGGAACTAGAGCACTCTTCCTTTCAAAGTACTGTAACTCTCAAAGATTTATTCACCACCATATGGATCCAAACCTATGACATCTTCTAGGAAGCCTTGACCAACCAGAAATAACATAGATTTAAAACACAGATGGCTATACTTGTAGACCCAAGGATCCTATCTATATCCTTAGAATTACCAGTCTAAAACTTTTCCCAGCAATCAGATTAGTTTATGCTTCTGGCAACTCTGTAGGACCTGCACATGTGATTCTAACTCAGTCATGATGATGTTCAAAACTTGATTTTGAACATCAAGTTTGTGTGGAAACATTTTTATCTACAAAGAGGTATGGTGATAATCCTTGAGAAGTTCTACTTTGCCTAGAATGATCCAATGTTAATATAGTCCTGTGTAAATGGAAAATAAAAGCAAAGAAAATAATTGTGTATAATTTTAAACAAATTTACCTCTGCAAACCACCCCCTCGCAAATTACACACATGCATGCCCATGTACTTCTCTATAAATTACCAGCCCTACCTTTTTCAGTGATATCATCAGTGATATCAGGCTATGGCCCTGAATTCCTCCCAAGATAGGCAGGAAAGTAGGGAGTTGGGTAAATAAGGAGACCGGTAATTAATATACATTGTGTATATTTCTAGCATATCATAATTGCTAAAGGGTAGTATAGAATCCTTTTGTATGTCATTTTGTTTATTTGGCAACAGCTCTAAAATGTTGTTTTTTCAGCATTGCATTTTTGAAGTAATTTTCCTGAAACATTTTTTAAAATAAAACATTAAGGTTTAATAAGTATTGTATGTACTATATCTTGCATTCAGCTATCTAGAGTAACTACTGAATCTGTGTTGTCTGCCACTTTTCAATTATATGAATGCTGAAGCCTAATTCTCTAAAGACTTCACAAAAGGCACTGTGTATCATTCAAATATTAGTAAGTAACATCACATTTTTATTTGATATGATAAGAATAGGAATTACAAACAGCAAAATGTAATAAGAAAAACTAGGCTAATAAATTATTTCCTCTGCTATGAAGCCTGCAAACACAAGGCTCATGCATGCCTGTAAATGCCCATACATACACATTCTTTTATTGGATTGTTTTGCCATAGCTAACAGCTATTTCAATCTGAAAATAATTATATCATTAACTATTCATATTTATTTATATATGAAATGGAAATACGAGGTTATGCCAAATAGGCTAGTTTTTTTTTTTTTTTTTTTCTCAAATTGTGCAAAAGAATTCCATGGAAAAATTAATTATACTTGAAATGACTACAGAAACTTAGAAGTACTTGAATTAACATTTGATTGATGAAAATAACCCGCCCCCTCACACCCTACTCTTATTTGTTTTTATACCACAGCTGGACTGAAAGTTTTTCAGGGTATTTCTTTATCAGATATTTATTTATCTGTGTGTTGAGATACGGAAAGTAAGGTTATTTTTACAAGCTAATCTTAATCAAGCAAGCCTATTCTTAAAATAATTAAATATTATTCTTGTAAAAGTATTTGTAAAAGTATTTGAATTCAAATTCAATTTGAAACAACAGGCCTTTAAAACATAGTCATGATAATATCTGTTAAAAACTGGCTTCTGGCATACTTTTACACAAGAAAAAAAATGTTATTTGCTAAGTATTGTGTTTATCTATACAATACTTACATAAGGTATTAAGAGTTTTTTCTCCAAATTAAATCTCTAACTGATCAGAAGTTAACAAGATGATCCTGAACTACATGTCTCTGCTTTTCAGCAGTTCTAATTTCAAAGTTATTTGAATTTAAGGCAATCTTTGAAATATATGAGTATTATTGTGAATGGTTGTGTCCCATAACTTTAAAATATAGAGTAGCTGAATAATATAATCATAAAGACAAACTACAGCTTAGATATATGAAGCGTGATCCATTTAAACAAAAATGGAACAGTGGATGCAGGGTTGTATCCTGTACTGTGTGCTGGGAATGGTTTTCCAGGTATATCATCAGATTATTCCATTAGAACTGATGGATGGGGAAATCACTGAACAATGTGTGATTACTATGCTGTCACTGAAGTATTGAATTCATCATTGCATAAAATGAGCCTATTGTTCCACATTGCTCTAAGATTAGGGGCTGATGTATTAATATACTTCCCAAATAGTATTTCTGATATTTTAATTGTTGTTACAACAGTAATATAAACAAAGTGTACTATCTCCATTTTCTGCATTAAAAAAAAGAATCCCCAAAATTGGCATTTTGTAGGAATTAGAATCAGAAAAATACTCTTTTTATCCCATTTCCTTATCTCTCTTATCAATATGTTTTCAGCCAGTAGGGAGAATCCAGAAGCTTCCAATATAAGAACACTTTTATAGGTAAAATTAAATCCAAATCAGAATGTATAATCACAATTATACTATCCCAGTTTAAGTCAATACACTTAGCTAATGGTCAAAAAATAAATTTCATCTTTCTCCACTTATTTTTCACCCCTCAATTTCTTTGGAATCTTTGCCTAAATTTGATCAAGTTTGAAATACCATTTGCCAAGTTATATTGAAACTTGTCACAGGTTACACTCGTGAGTAAGAAAGATAACGTTTATAGTGAGGCATCTGACTATATTGTAAGAATAGCTGAAGGAAACCAAAAGGTAAAGTGCTTCCTCTAAAGTGGTAATCACACAGTAATTCTTTTTCATTTTAAAATTGATTGTGCACCCAGCTTCATGACAGCAGTCATTTCTCAACCAAGTAGTCTTCTTAACCTTATAGTTACATGTAGAGGATACTAATAAATGCCTATTGGACCAAAATTGATTAGTCAGTACTATTTTGCTCATAAAACCACTGTTTAGACTTACATGCAAAACTCTAAAATGAAAGAATTGTACTCACTTCTGACTCTTCAAAGGCTTGCTGAAGCCTTAATTTGGTTGCCATGTGAAATTTTCTATTGCTAATTGCAATGTCTTCTCAGAGCAAACAGTTCACATACAGAATTATACTGAATAATTTTCAGCATCCCACAGTAACATTAACAAAATGATCTCTAATGATAAGAAAACTTCTGCAGCAACATTATGCAAGCACAAGCTATAGAACAAAATCAAACTAGAGTCTTGGATTTTAGAGAACTAATTTCAATAATAATAATAATAATAATAATAACAATAATAACAATAATAACAATAATAATAATAATAATAATAATAATAATAATAATAATAATAAGAAGAAGAAGAAGAAGAAGAAGAAGAAGAAGAAGAAGAAGAAGAA
>JAKJMR010000995.1:300786-316787 GCA_024449315.1 Daboia siamensis | reverse complement strand
AAGAAGAAGAAGAAGAAGAAGAAGAAGAAGAAGAAGAAGAAGAAGAAGAAGAAGAAAAAGAAGAAGAAGAAGTTGGAACGGATCTTGGAGGTCATCTAGTCCAACCCCCTGCTCAGGCAGAAAACCCTATACCATTTCAGGCAACTTTGGGAAGGATTCCATCACTGAGAATCCTCAAGGGGAAAACTACCCAAGTAGCTTGGGAAACTTTGAAAAGTGAGATTATAAAAGCACAATACCAATGAAGAAAAAAAATAATAGCTCTCAAAAGAAACCAGCATGGCTGCATATAGAACTATCTTATAAATTGAAAGACAAGAAGGACAAGTATAAAAAGTGGAAAGTGGGGCACATAACTAAAGCAGAATATCACCAAATAGCCTGAACCTGCAAAGATAAAATGAAGAATGCTAATGCTCAAAATGAACTGAAACTTGTGAGAAAAGTAAAAAATGGGGGAGGGATATTCTTTCAACATGTAAAAAACAAGAAAAAAGTTGAAATGTTTGCTTTATTAATGGGAGAAAGTGGCAACAAGGTGACAAGCAACAGGGAGAAAGCAGAAACTGTTTACATAAAAGGAAAAAACAGTCCAACCTATTAAAAATAGTACCTATTAGATATGCAAGTTAAAATAGGCAAGAAAATAGTTAGTGAGCACCTGCTCATCCTAGACAAGTTCATATCACCAGGACCAGATAGATTACACCCCAAGGCTCTGAAGGAACTAGAAGATGTGATCTCAGGACCACTGAACTATGTCTTTCAAAGATCCTGGAGCACCAGTAAACTACAGACCTCTCAGCCTGACCATAATACCTGGGAAGATTTGGAAAAGATAATCAAGCAATGAATCAGTGAACACCTAGAGGCAAATAGTCATAACCAAAAAACAACAGGTTTGTCAAAAACAGATCTTGCCAGAGAAATTTTGTTGAATTCTTTGACAAAGTGACAAAATTAGTGGACCAGAGGAATGCTGTGGATATAATTTACTTGGACTTCAGTAAGGGATTTGATAAAGTAGACCATAACCTACTTCTAGATAAGATAGAAAAATATGGGTTAGACAGCATCACCACCAAATGGATTCATAACTTGCTGACCAACCACACTCAACATGTAGTCCCCAAGGGAACTGCATCTATATGGAGGGAAGTATGAAGTAGGGTACCTCAAGGCTCTGTTTTAGGCCCAGTAATCTTCAACTTCTTTACCAATGATTTGGAGGAGGGGATAGATGGGGAAATCATCAAATTTCAGATGTTACAAAGCTGGCAGTAATAGCCAACACTCCAGAAGATAGGCTTAAGATACAGAATAATCTGATTGAGGGGTTCTGCACACCACGGCTGGTTTTGCTCTGCTAGGGGACCCTAAATGGGTCTAAAGTCACACCGAAGAGGTGACAAAGAAGGAGGGCCCCCCTCTGATCATGGAACGACGGCGGTCTATCCGCTCGATCTGAGGGAAGACTTCCAACCTGACAGAAGAAAGGCTAGCCATACCTCACTGACTAGACCAAACTACAGGCAGCTGAAGTCCAAAAGCACTAACTAGAACTATGGTGAACAGATGCTTGGGAATGGATGAGAATATTGATCTTCTCTCTCCTATTTTGTAATTGATTTCCTGGAAAAGATCCCAAGAAGCAAAAAAATCCTCCAAAAGTGAGAAAGGAGGGAACTACACCTCCATGCTTTTATAAAAAGAAGTGGCGAATTATTATTATTGGGGAACTGAAATATATTGAAATGAAGTTAATAATACTACAGTCTGGATAAATCTGAATATTATGAAAACTGTTAAGATTTCACATCTGAAAGAGTACTGATGAAACTAAAAGAAAATAATTCTTTGTCTTAAAAGTTGGAAAATAAATAGACACTGACACCTAATGGAGGATCATAAATGGAAAAAAAAAACTTGTTTCTTTGAATCCCAGTGATTTTCAGCTAAATAAAGAACACCTGGGAACAGAAGAAAGAAAATACAAGGGCCATCTACTATAGAGTGAGAACTTTGGTTTTAAAAACTGTTGACCTTCTGGGACTATAAATATTCACTGAGCTGTAATTGTTTGCAGAGAAAGAAAAATCTTGACTCTTGGCTAATCTTCTAGGGGGGAATTTACTGAAAAGCTTTTAGTGTCTAAACATTCTGGACTGCAATTTTGGCTTGTTGATAATTCTAAGACAGAAGAACTATTATAAAATACTGCTTTCAATAATGCCTTGACAATTGGAAACACAAAAACACATATATAAAAATAAGAACCATATAAGATTTGGTTGTTTGGATTTTAAAGATTGGCTGATTTGATAAGGCTAATCACAGAGACTATGGTATTGGTGAAAGACTGTCTACTGTGACAGATTCAAATGACAATGATTTTAAACCATGATGAAATTAAAAACAACTTTGATGACATAAATGAACATATTCTCAACCTAAACTTACAATTAAAAAAACCCTCAGAAAATGATGATAAAGAATGTACAAACAAATCAGATAATAGAAGGCAAACCAGAAGAAAGTGACTTAAATAAGGAAGCTACAAATGAAGAGAACTACAACTTAACACAAACAGAAGAAAACCTACAAGATTTCACCACAACGATGAAAATGGAAAAGATATTTTATCTTTCAGGACTTCAAAACAAATTCGAGGATAAGAAAGAAGATTTAACAAAATGGATTATATGAGGAGAATCATTAGAGTCTGGGAGACAAAAAGCATACGTCCTACTCAACTTGTTTCTCTTACTCCCAACATCGCTTACAAAAATATAGGAATCCTCTGGCAAGTGGAACATACTGATTTGGAAAGCTACTTGGCAAAAGAAGAAGGCTAAAGTTAGATTCAAGCAATTTGATTTGACTTACCAGATGGAGTACTATATGATCAAACACTTGTTTGAATATGGTTAAAAGAATAGATAAATTTTGGATGTAAAGGGGCTCCACAGTAAGAGGGATAAGATATATAAGTTGTATAGTATTTTTTATAATACATGAAATGTAAAAATACTGGAATGATGTATATGAATGAAAAGTTTGGATATTTAAAGGTAATCAATTTTGAAAAAAAATATGACTGATAATAATACTGAGGGAAAATTAAGCTTAAATAAGAATTTCGAAACAGGACACATAGTGACTTAATAAGATGACTTTTAGAAACACAATTGAAACATAACCCGACCAGAAAAGATGTTAAATATGGATGTTATTGTTATTTGTACAAACACAAAAAAATGTTTGTATCCAACCTTCTATGTATTGAAAATATTAAGAATTATATTTGTTTAATGTTGACAAAGAAGAATACTATTGGAAGAAGAGAAGATCAAGGAAATAAATTATTACAGCAATTAATACATTGATTATGGAATTATGGGAATCAATCACCATTGATTGTTTTTAAATATATGAAGCCAGACAACATGCTGTTTACTAAGCACTAAAGATTGTTATTGTAAAAACTAATAAAATATATTAAAAAATAAGATACAGAATAATCTTAACAGACTTGAACACTGGGCGCTATCTAACAAAATGAAATTCAGTGGTGAGAAAAGTAAGGTTCTACAGTTAGGCAAGAAAAACCAAATGCACAGGTATAGTATAGGTGGTACCTGGCTCAACAGTAGTACTGTGAGAGGGATTTTTGAGTCCTAGTGGACATTCATTGAAATATGAGACAACAGTGTGTTGCAGCTGCCAAAAAACTATCCATATGGCGTAGTAACAACAACTTGCACCTAAACATCGGCAAGACAAAAGAGATGGTGTTAGACTTCCGGAGAAAAAAGGAGGAACCTGCCCCACTTTACATCGGGGAGGACTGTGTGGAGAGAGTTTCCTCCTTTAAATTTCTGGGAGTCTACCTCTGTGAAGATCTGACCTGGAAAGTTAACACAACCCAGGTGGCTAGAAAGACCCAACAGAGGCTTCAGTTTCTTAGGGTCTTGCGGAAGAACAGGGTAGAACAATGGCTTATGACCCTCTTTTACCGGTCTACTATAGAGGAAGAGGAAGTCAAGCTATTCTCCAAAACACTTGAGAGCAGGACAAGAAGCAACAGATGGAAACTAATCAAGGAGAGTGTCACTGCACGTTTTTTTTGTTCGTCAGAAAAGTTCATTTCTAACTGTATTTTTCCCTGCTCTCTACACCTGTTGAGATACCACTTATCTGGTAACCATAGTGAAGCTCATATGACTAGTTATGTTTTGGTTTCAGACTGCTATGTGCGCATGTCTAGAAAAGTTTCTCACAGTAACTCCTTATTGTCTTTTTCACCTTTGCTGTTACTCTCTGTTACGTTAGGATGTAGTCAGCTAGCTCTCTTTATCAAATATATTTAGTTTGTATATTTTTGTAATTAAAAGGTATTTAGTAGGATGATGCGTCGTGTTTTATTTCTTTCCTTCATGCACATCATGCATTCTCTGAGGCACGATCCTTCGTCCTCTACTAAGGTGATTTTTACCTTAACATTTGGTATCGAGGATGGTTTGATTTATGTCTTTAGAGATGCATGTTTCTGCGGCTGTTATCAGTTAGTTAGTGCTGGTGAGGCAATGGTGATTAACTGCTGAAACATGAAGCCGAGGCTGAAAAGGGAGGCTAGGAGTTTATCCGTGGGGCATCTCCCTTCAACTTTACAGACTCCGATCGCTTCAGCCACACGCCTTGGAGATGATGCACCTGCTCCTGTCGACGATGCAAGGTCAGTCACTCCTTTTTCTACTTTTCAAAGCTCCCTGGTAGCTGCTCCTGAAAATATACACACTCCAGGGGCTCAAGATGAATTTCAAAGGCTTGGAGCGAAAACTAAAGTTCAGCCGAAGAAAATTCCTTCTGCTCCTTCAAGCCCCAAGCAAACTATGCGAGATAGGGCTATGCAAGGCTACTGTGCACAAATTGGGGTTTTTGAAAAGCGTTTGCAGCAGGCAAAGGAATATGTGTCAATGGTTCAGCAATATGAGAAGTGTTATGAGCAAGAACCGGCCATATTGCCACACCCACAAGAAGAAGCCATATTGCCTCCTTCTTCCCCAAAGCCAAAGTCACGCCCATCATTGAGTGTCATGCCAGACGAATGGGAACCGGAGGCTCCTATGTCACATGACTATGGGCTGTCCCAAAGGACATACAGAACCACAGTGATGCCTGAAACTGATGTTATAGCACCATCTACTGCTGAAGCTGCAATAAGACGTGAATTGGAGCTCTCACTTTCTCAACTGTCCATGGAGGAATCTTTGCTCAGAGATACAAGATTTCTGCCGTTATCTGAGGCTCCAGCCCCTAATGGTGCTAGGATTCCTGTTACTATTGCTTCTCCTGTCAATATTGCTTCGATGCAAGCCCCTCTACCTGGCAGAGCACAGCCATATTCAGCCTACATGCAATTGCCACCAGGTTCTTATATGCGAAGGCCAGTGTCATCTGCAGGTTATGCTACTGCACCTGCCCCAGCGCCAGCGCCTCCTGCTGGCCAGAATGGAATACCAGTTCAAAGACCTGCACAGCCAGTACCTCAATTGTATATTCCTCATCAAACACCTTCTATCGTACCACTGGCTGGTGACTCAAACTTAAAGAAGTCAGGACAGAATTACAGGGCATGGGTCAGTGAGGTTGGACTTTTGCTATGCAGAGAAGGTACTCACATGATGGTGTTTAATCCTCCTGCCCAGCCATGGACTCCTGACATATGGGACTTGGATAATAGAGCATGCACAACATTATTGATGTCAATGGACACTGAATTGCAGCTCACGTTTTCACATGATGCAACTGCCCAACAAATTTGGGCTCAATTAGAAGCATGTTACCGGCCTACATCCATTGAGTCTACATGTTTACTTTTGTCTGAGTTCCATGGTTCCAGATTGAAACCTGGTGAACATATTGGAGCACATTTGACTAAAATGAAAGGTATTAGAAAAGAACTTGGTGAAAAAGGCTATCCTATTGATGATTTTCAAATGATCAGCATTATCATCAATTCTTTGAATTATGAGTGGAAAGATGCCATTTCCAAGATTAATCAAGTGCCTATTGCTCAACGCACAGTGGATCATGTATGCAGAATTTTAACTGAAGAAGAGGCACTTATGCAAGCTGTGCCACATTTAAGGGAACCACTTGCATCAAGAGCTCCAGTGAGGCGTGCCTTCCGTGGAAGGGCCTACGTTCCAAGGATGCCAAGATGCTACATCTGCAATCGTGTGGGACATGCCACCCGGGATTGTCCCCAACGAGTTCCAGCGCCCGTCACATACCAGCCCAGAGGAACAGATTCCAGAGGAGGCAGAGGTAGAGGCGGACGACAAGGTCGTGGTCGTGGTTCCAGGCGTGATCCACAAGCTCCACTTGTCACATTGGTTGTGTCCAACGATCCACAGCCTCAACCAGAGTATGACAGACGACTTCTTTGGACTTTGGACAGTGGAGCAGCATTACATGTTACCTACAGAAAAGAGCTTTACACAGAGCTGCACGAGCCTGAACCTGAACTTCGTGAACTTTACTCTTTTTCAAATCATCCTATTCAGGTCATGGGAAAAGGAACTGTTTATATTGAAGAGCTCGGTGCTCTCATTCCAGATGTTTACTACGTTCCGTCTGCTAGTAGTAATTTGCTTAGTCAGAGTCATTTGTCTAGGTTTTCTCGTTTTCAGGTGCACCATCTTGAAAAAGCAAGTTATATAGTCAAAGATGGAGATATTGTTGCTGAAACCGTGTTGATTGGTGGTGTTTATTACATAAAACCAAAGTCTAAGCAGCAAAAGCAGGCAAGTATACACGTTCCAAAAAGCACAGGCCCAGAGAGAGACGTCCCAGAAAGAGATCCTGTTGCTACTCCAAAGGTTCCTAAAGATAATAAAAATACAAAAAAGACACAGGTTGCTCACCGCAAGCCTGGGGCTCCTAATAAAAATGCTTATGTTGAGAATTCACTAACAGGTAAACCTTTGCATTCCAGGTGTATCCATAAGTGGCATAGAAGATTGGGTCATGCCAGCTTCCGTGTTCTGAAGAAGATGCCAGAGTTCGCAAGAGGTTTGGATCTAAAGGGGTGTAAGGTGTTCTTGGACTGTGCTGTCTGCAAGAAAGCCAAATCCAAGGCAGCAGCAATTCCAAAGCACGCTACACGCCTGTCAACACGCATTTTTGATTTGGTACACACTGACATAGTTGGTCCTTTTGCACCAACACTTGGTGGTAAAAGATATTTCTTGACAATCGTTGATAATTATTCTAGATATGGATATGTATATCCTATGAAAGAAAAATCTGAGACCTTTCAGATCTTTAAAGACTTTGCTAGTCTTGTCTATACCCAATTCGAGGTCAACATTGCCAGAATCCAGAGTGATCGCGGTGCTGAATTCATGTCTCAGCGTTTCCAGGACTGGATGCGTAAGTATGGGATAGTACATCAGACATCTGCTCCTTATACTCCAGCTGAGAATGGAGTGGCAGAACGCAGAAATGGGGTTTTGCAAACCATGATGCGTTGCCTTCTTGAAGACGCCAACCTTGGTCTTCCATACTGGGGTGAAGCTATCAAATATGCTAACCATATCATCAACCGTACTTGGAGTAGTGTGATAAATCAGACCCCTTATTTCATGTTGTATGGACACAAGCCTGATCTCTCACATCTCCATATTTTTGGTTCCTATGCTATGGTCAATATTCCTTTAACCCAAAGAAAGAAAGGGGGTCCTGCAGCAAAAAGGATGAGATTTATGGGTATTGACGATAATTCAAAATGGAGCAAATACATTGACTCTCATCATGTTATTGTGGTTTCACAATCTGCTACTTTTGAGGAAGATGCTGACTGGTCCAGGATTCATTCTAATGATCCTGGAGTTTATTTTCCTAGAGATGATGTTGCTGATGCCATACAACCTGATGGTCAAGATTCACAGGAGGTTGTCCCTTCCACGAGTTCTTCTCAACCTACTGTTCCGTCTTCGCAAGCCGCCGATGTTGCTGCCGGCGACGATGATGAAGACGAGGACGACATGGAAGAAGAATGGACGGTTGGTCCGAGACGTTCCAAGAGGACCACAAAGGGAATCCCTCCAAAACGTTATTCGTGGCAAGTAACGAAAACACCTGTACCTTTGATTTGTAATGTTACACTTCCACCTGAGAAGTTCACACAGATCAAACATCTTCCAGAGGCAGAACAAGATAAATGGTTTGAGGCAATGCAGGCTGAAATGGACAGTCTAAAGAAACTCCAAGTGTTTACACCTGCAAGCCCTCCAGCAAACAAGAAAGTTATTGGCACTCGATGGGTCTACAGGATCAAAAAGAAGCCGAATGGTGAGTCGTTGTACAAGCCAGACTCGTAGCCCAGGGTTTCGCTCAACGTTATCCTGAGGACTATACAAATACATACTCACCCACAGTGCGGACTGAGAGTGTGAAAATTGCATTAGCCACTGCAACTATCCTTGGCCTAGAGGTTTTTCAGTTCGACGTTGAAACGGCTTATCTACACGCTGATCTTGACGAGGACATCTACGTGAAAGGTCCTCCAGGTTTTCGACAGCAAGAAGGGGATACCTGGTTTCTACACAAAAGTCTTTATGGTCTGAAACAGTCTGGTTTAATGTGGTACTTATGTCTTTCTGACAAACTAAATTCAATGGGCTTTATTAAGTCCGAAACAGATGAATGCGTGTTTACTAAAAGATCCGGTAATAGGTATGAGATAATTCTTGTTTATGTCGATGATATTGTTTATATTGGTCCAAATAAGCAGATGAGTGAGGTTTTTGCTAAAGCTTTACAAAATTTTTTCACATTGAAGTCTTTAGGATGTATCAACACTTATTTAGGTGTTCAAATTGTCAAAACTCAGAAGGGGTTTAGTCTCACACAAGAAGAGAAGATTGAACAACTGTTACATCACTGCAACATGGAGGATGCTAAGCCTGTGAGTATACCCATGCAAACCGATTTTCACAATTTGGCACATGAACCAAGTCCTGAGTTCGAAGACCAAACACTTTATCGCTCAGTCATTGGGTCGCTGTTATATATTAGTAGTTGGACTAGACCCGACATTGCACTTAGTGTTAATCTTTTATCACGACATGTAGGCAAGGCAAAACAGTTTCATTGGACATGTGTTAAAAAGTTATTGAGGTATCTAAAACACACCAAAGGCATGAAGTTGTTGTTGGAACCAACACATACTGACTATGCAGAGTTGTGTTGTTATGCAGATTCAGATTGGGCAAGTGATAAGAAGTCACGAAAAAGTACTTCAGGTTACATGATGTTCTTAAATGGATGTCCTGTTTACTGGCATGTGCGTAAACAGAATTTTGTTTCTTGTTCCTCTACAGAAGCTGAGTATGCTTGTGTGTCTGATGCATGCAATTCTTTAACCTGGTTTGATGCTTTAGTCACAGATATCTGGACACATCCGATCCGACCGATCACTGTGATGGAAGATAATGAATCTGTGGTTTATATTTCTGAAACACATTTTACAGGTTCAAGGTCCAGACACATTGACATCCGATATCAAAACATAAGGCAACCGGTTAAACAAGGTTTTGTGTCATTACAGTATGTGCCTACACGTGATCAAATTGCTGATATGCTGAACAAACCACTTTCTACAGCCCAGCATGAGTATCTGCGTGAGAAGATATGCCTTACTTGAGTCTTCACTTTGCTGACGAAAGAAGGGGAATGTCACTGCACGTTTTTTTTTGTTCGTCAGAAAAGTTCATTTCTAACTGTATTTTTCCCTGCTCTCTGCACCTGTTGAGATACCACTTATCTGGTAACCATAGTGAAGCTCATATGACTAGTTATGTTTTGGTTTCAGACTGCTATGTGCGCATGTCTAGAAAAGTTTCTCACAGTAACTCCTTATTGTCTTTTTCACCTTTGCTGTTACTCTCTGTTACGTTAGGATGTAGTCAGCTAGCTCTCTTTATCAAATATATTTAGTTTGTATATTTTTGTAATTAAAAGGTATTGATGATGCGTCGTGTTTTATTTCTTTCCTTCATGCACATCATGCATTCTCTGAGGCACGATCCTTCGCCCTCTACTAAGGTGATTTTTACCTTAACAGAGAGAAGCAAACTAAAACTTAAAAAGAAATTTCCTGATAGTTAGAACAATTAACCAGTGGAACAACCTGCCTCCAGAAGTGGTGAATGTTCCAACACTAGAAGTTTTTAAGAAGAGACTGGCCAGCCACTTGTCTGAAATGGTATAGGATTTCCTGCCTGAGCAGGGGGTTGGACTAGATGACTTCCAAGGTCCCTTCTAATTCTGTTATTCTGTTCTTTTACTTATACTTCTGGTGATAAAGTTGTTAGACAGCTATTCTGTAATTGTTTTGAATATTTGGAAAGAACAAAAGGAAATTATTCCAGGTTTTTAGCCTCCACTACTATATTTCACCTAACCCCAGTTCTTACCAAAAAATCCAAGCAATTACTTTCCACTGGCAATTGTTTCTGTATTTATTTCTCTCTTTCTCTTTCTATTTTAAAGATTGATTTAGCATTAATTATTAAACTGAATTACTGATCAACAAATATTTGTAAAAAAGAGATGGCTAATTTAATGTAGCTGCTAAGGCACCAGGCTAGAAACTGTAAGATCATGAGTTCTAGCCTTCCTAAGGGGCAAAATCACCTCAGTGGCTTTAGGACAGTCACTTTTTCTCACCCTAGGAAATAGTCAGTAACTACTTTTGAAATCTTGCCAAGAAAAACTGGAAAGGCTAATCTGGATAATTGCCAGAAGTCAAAAGCTGACACAAAGACATAAAAATAAAAATAAAAAGGCTTCACCATTTTCCCCCCCTGATACTTGATTGGATCATTCTGTTTGATAGACTACGCAACTGGAACTGTATACTTGAGCTCAATTTGGTAAAAGTTTTTAATCAGCAACAAAATTAACTATAACAGAAGTCTGCTTGCTTGGATCATTGTTAAATCTTGTAGACTTGTTAACTTGTTAACATCAGGAGATCATGTTAGATAATTTAGTCCCCTGAAACAAGAGATAATAGGTTTCCATTGTAGTTTAGTTCTTCTGTAACATAGCTTGTCTATTTAAACACTGTTATCATGTCATCCCTATTTATTCTTTTCTTTAGACTAGCCAGACCCAATTCCTGCAGCCATTCTTCATATGTTTTAGTCTCCAGGCCTTTGATCATCTTAGTTGCTCTTCTCTGAATTTTTACTGTTTTTGAGCCAGATCTTGCCTAATCTGTACTTATACCTATGATTTTTCCTGCCTAATGTAAAACTTTGCTTTTTTCCGCATTAAAGTTCTTTTTGTTCAAGTTTGTTAAGATCTTTTTTGGATCCTGAGCTGGTCTTCTAGGGTGTTAGCTATTCCTACCAATTTAATGTCATTTGCAAATTTGATAAGTTCCCCTTCTATTCCCTCATCTAAGACATTTATGAAGATATTGAAGAGTACTGGGGCTAAGACAGAGACTTGTAGTACCTCACTGCATACTTCTCTCCATGTGGATATAGTACCACAGAGGACTACTCATTGAATATGATTTGTCAGCCAAGTACAAATCCATCTGGTGGTAATGTTGTCTATTCTGCCTCTTTCTAGCTTATCAAGAATTGGGTTGTGATCTACTTTGTCAAATTTCTTACTGAAATCGATGTATATTACGTCAATGGCATTTCACTGGTGTACTAATTTAGTCACTTTATCAAAGAATGAAATAAAATTGGTTTGGCATGATCTGTTTTTAGCAAACCTGTGCTGGCTACTAGTTATAACTTTAATTGGTTCTAATTATTTGCAGATCTGTTTTTTATTATATTTTCCAGGATCTTCCCAGATATAGATATTAGACTGATTGATCTGTAGTTTCCTGGGTCTGTTCCCCCCCCCCTTTCTTGAAAATGGGAACCACATCAACTCTTTTCCAATCCTCAGGTATTTCTCTGATGCTCCAGGATTTTTGAAAGATATGGTAGTATGGTTCTGAGATAACATCTGCCAGCTTCTTCAGAACTCCGAGATATAATCTGTCATGTCCCAGTGATTTATCTCTGTCAAGGTCGGATAGGCATTCTCCTATCATTTTCTTGTTTATTTTAATTTTTTGTTTCTAGTTTGTACTTTGCAGTAAGGTTTTTTTGGTGTGTTGGGCTATAATTTTCTTTTGTGTGAAGGCTAATGCAAAGAATGAGTTAAGCAGCTCTGCTTTCTCCCTACTGTCTGTTATTTCCTTGCCATCTTCTCTCTTTAGTGGACCTACAGTTTCCTTGACTTTATTAATACTTTGTGTAGCACTACCCGCTGGAGTCTGGGTTCTCCTGGCCCTCTTGGTATTGCTACTAGTTCATAGTAGTCCCTCACTTAGGCACTTCTGCTTGGCTAGAACATGTGATGAGGTGGTAGTCAGTCTCTTTCAGCAGACAGATCATGTGATGGGGTGATGGTCAGTTTTAGCAGGCAAGTCATGTGCAGGGAAAGTATTCAGATGGCTGGTCAGCTCTTCTTTTTATTTTTTTCTTCTTCTTCCTTCTCTCTCCATCAGACTTGCCCGACAGAAGCCTCTCCTCTCCTATCCCTTTCCTCTCTCAGGCTTGCCCCACACAAGCCTCTCCTACCCTATCCCTTTCTCTCCCTCAGGCTTGCCCCATAGAAGCCTCTCCTATTCTATCTCTTTCTCTCCCTCAGGCTTGCCCCACAGAAGCCTCTCCTCTTCTATCCCCTTCTCTCCCTCAGGCTTGCCCCACAGAAGCCTCTCCTATTTCTTTCTCTCCCTCAGGCTTGCTCCACAGAAGCCTCTCTCATTCTATCCTTTTCTGTCCCTCAGGCTTACCTTATAAAAGCCTTTCTCGTTCCTCTATTGTCCTCTCTCCCAGGCTTATCCCCCCACATCCTGGGCCTCAGCAGTGCCTCACTCCTCTCTGCCCTCTCACTGACTCCTCCCCCAGGCATATCCCAGCATTGCCTCTTCAGTTCACCCTACCACCATTACAATTGAAAGAAACTTTTTTTATTGTCCTTTATTTCTGTTGCTAGTCTTTGTTTATTCTGAGCCTTTGCTTTCCTGACTTCATCTTTGCTTGTTCTGGCTGTCTGCTGATAATCAGCCTTAGTTATTTGTCCCTCTATCCATTTTTTGTACTTATCCTTTCTGTCATTCAGAGATCTTTGTGCAGCCATGCTGGTTTCTTCTTGAATTTGTTCTTGTTATTTTTTAAATGGTATTGTGTTGGTCTGAGCTTTTATGATCACATTTTTCAGTTTCCCATGCTTCTTGAGTTGTTTTCCCTTTTAAGGATTTTCATCCATGGAATCTTTCCTAGGTTCTCACTGAGTGTGTGTTGCATTGTATATATTGAGATTTCTGTGTATTCTTACAATAATGAGCACTGATCTTAGAAATCAAATAATATAAGAAGTATGGGTGGAAAATTGCTTTTACTAACAGAGTAAAACTTTTTTTCATTTGTTCTATATCCATTATGTGATATATATATTTGTGATATTGTACTAAAAAGACGGAAACAAATTCAATTTCCATATTTTTCAGACTGAGGATCAGGGAGATTTTATGAAGTATCAAAAGAAAAGAATATATTTAAATTTCATCATTATTCAACTCACTTGTTCGTGAAGATATAGCTCAGCCAACACTTAGGAGCAAGAAGGTAAAATATATCTGGGAATAGCTGCAACATTTTAGAGAAAACATCTAAAGATTACAGGATTCATTCAACCATCAAATAAGCCTTAGTATCATAAAATATTAGCAAAAGGAGAAAAAAAAAGAGCTGATAGAAAGGTATGGGTTAAAGAAGAGGAGTTGAGAAAAAGGCATCCAGATGTTAAAAATGTGATTCCTACAGGGGGAAGAACTCCATTACTTTGTCAGATAAATAATTGTCTGGTTCATATCAAGAATTGATTTGTAAACATATGGTGGAAAAGTTGCCAATGGGGAGACATTATGAAATCTCTTATTTTAATTTAGTGAGTTTTTATCTTGCTATCTCCCCTTATCTTGCAAAAATGAGAAAATGGGAAATGAAGGGGAAAATGGAATGCAGACAAAGGAATGGCATGGAATAAAAGCATCTGGAATCCAACATGGAGACAATATACATCTTTCTTTTATGAAATATCCCTCTTGCTTTTGTTTATAAAAGTATATTTCTCTCAGAAGTAACACTGAAGAATTAACCCATAACCATAACTTCTAATTCAAATTATTGTTGTCATGAAAACATCACCAATATCAACAAACAAATAAAAGAATAATTACTTTCATATGTATGAGAAAAATTCAGAAATAGTAATTTCTATATTAAAACACTGAAAAAAGGAATGTTAAAATGACTATATATGAACAGTTTAGGAAAAATGCAGTCTTAATACATTTATTTAAATTAACATAGTTCATTACCTAGTAATTCATTCCGATGCAAACTAAAATTATTTAAACTAAGGTAATAAACTATAAATATATATAAACTATTTTTAACATGTAGAGCAAGAATTGAAAAAAAATAAAAGGAGGTTTTTGATGTATTTTTCTTGGACGTTTTTTTTTTATATATTTTTATTTTTTCTAAGTTTGGTCTTATTTGAAATCTAAAAT
The DNA here is from genome assembly GCA_024449315.1 of Daboia siamensis. NCBI lineage: Eukaryota > Metazoa > Chordata > Lepidosauria > Squamata > Viperidae > Daboia > Daboia siamensis. The sequence continues at coordinate 302,122 of JAKJMR010000995.1, read as the reverse complement.
CAAGATCCCAAACTTAATATACATAAATAAGGCAGATTTAATAGAATAGTTCATTAAGTTTATCTCTTGATTAAGAGAAAGAAGCATTGCATCTCCTTGTGCTTATTAATGAGACAAGGTTTGTTATATATAACTGTAAATGTCATTAAAATGTCATTTACAAATGATAATGTCTGTTCTGTCAGATATGGTCTCACTTGATCTGCAAATGATATCCTACAACTCTTGTCTTACTTGCAAAGATAAGTCAAAAACATGTCATGTTTCACACTAGGACTAGCAATAATGAGTTCTCCAGTATTCACATTTTAACAAGATTTGGTAGCAAATTCCAAGACACATCAGCTAACTTAAAACGTATTGTGGAGAACAATGGAACTGAAAACACAATTGACAACCTACTGAAATTCAAAGAAAGCAAAGTCATGCAATTAGACCTCAGTTAATGACTACTAGGAGGGATGCGGTGGCTCAATGGGTTAGGACACTGAGCTTGTCAATCAGAAGGTCGGCAGTTTGGCAGGTTGAATCATGAGTGCCGCGTAACAGAGTGAGCGCCTGTTACTCGTCCCAGCTTCTGCCAACCTAGTAGTTCGAAAGCACGTAAAAATGCAAGTAGAAAAATAGGGACCACTATGGTGGGAAGGTAACAGTGTTCCATGCGCCTTTGGTGTCTAGTCATGCTGGCCACATGACCACGGAGACGTCCTCGGACAAGCGCTGGCTCTTCAGCTTTGAAATGGAGATGAGCACTGGCCTCTAGAGTCGGAAATGACTAGCACACATGTGTGGAGGAACCTTTACCTTTACCTTTACCTTTAATGACTACTCATTTAGTGAACATTCAAAGTTATGATGGTATGGAATAATTGGTATTTACAGCTTCCTCCATCTTCCAGTCATCCTACTGGTTCCAAGTCAACTGGCTTGCACTTGTACAATTGTTGTAGCTTGCCAAGATCACATGATTACCATCTATGAAATACTCTGTTTACTCCCCACAAAGAAAATCAACTGGGAAGCTGGCAGGAAAGTTCACAAGTCAACTCTGTTAAATCATTTTTCCTCCCATGGCTGTCCTGAGGAGCCTGATTTCTCCCTGTGGACCTTCCTCACATAGCAGCAGCCACCCTCAACCCAATGCACTCATGTAACACAGTGGGAACTCCCCATAAATCTTCCACTATTCAGTAACAGCCACTCTCTAGCCCTGCTGTGTTCGTGCAGCCTTCTATACATCTTCTCCCAGCCACTTATATCCTCATATGCTTGCACTACCATTACAGTCATTTAATAATAATAATAATAATAATAATAATAATAATAATAATAATAA
>JAKJMR010000995.1:257481-282694 GCA_024449315.1 Daboia siamensis | reverse complement strand
AGGCAAGTTTGGCCTTGGAGTGCAAAATGAAGCAGGGCACAGGCTGAAAGAATTCTGTCAAGACAATACGATGGTGATAGTAAACACTCTTTTCCAACAACCCAAGAGACGGCTCTACACATGGACATCACCAAATGGTCAACACAGAAATCAGATTGACTATATGCTCTGCAGCCAAAGATGGAGAAGCTCTATACAGTAAGTAAAAAAAAAGACTGTGGCTCAGATCATGAGCTTCTCCTTGCAAAGTTTAGGCTTAAACTGAAGAAAGTAGGGGAAAGCACTAGGCCACTCAGGTATGAATTAAATCATATCCCTGTTGAATATAAAGTAGAGGTGACAAATAGATATAAGGAATTAGATCTGATAGACAGAGTGCCTGAAGAACTATGGACAGAGGTTCGCGACACTGTACAACAGGTAGCAACCAAAACCATCCCAAAGAAAAAGAAATGCAAGAAAGCAAAATGGCTGTCTGAGGGAGCTTTGCAAATAGCTGAGGAAAGGAGGGAAGCGAAAGGCAAGGGAGAAAAAGAAAGATACGCCCAATTGAATGAAGAATTCCAGAGAATAGCTAGAAGAGATAAGAATGCCTTCTTAAATGAACAGTGCAAAGAAATAGAAGAAAACAATAGAATAGGGAGGACCAGAGATCCTTTCAAGAAAATTGGAGAGATGAAGGGAACGTTTCATGCAAAACTGGGCATGATAAAGGACCAAAATGTCAGGGACCTAACAGAGGCAGAAGAGATTAAGAAGAGGTGGCAAAACTACACAGAAGAACTATACAAGAATGAGCTTAACATCCTTGATAATCACAATGAGGTGGTCACTGACCTTGAGCCAGACATCCTAGAATGTGAAGTGAAGTGGGCCTTATAAAAGCTGAGCAACAACAAACCTAGTGGAGGTGACAGTATTCCAGCTGAGCTATTCAAAATCTTAAAACACAATGCAGTAAAAGTGCTATACTCAATTTGCCAGCAAATTTGGAAAACTCAACAGTGGCCATAGGATTGGAAAAGATCAGTTTACATTCCAATTCCAAAGAAAGGCAGTGCCAAAGAATGTTCCAACTATTGCACCATTGCACTCATTTCTTATGTTAGTAAAATCATGCTTAAAATCCTACAAGCTAGACTTCAGCAGTATGTGGATCAAGAACTACCAGAAGTACAGGCAGGATTTCGAAGAGGCAGAGGAACTAGAGATGAAATTGCCAACATACGCTGGATCATGGAGAAAGCTAGGGAGTTCCAGAAAAACACCTACTACTGCTTCATTGTCTATGCTAAAGCCTTTGATTGTGTGGATCATAACAAACTGTGGAAAGTTCTTAAAGAGATGGGAGTACCAGACCCTCTTATTTGTCTCTTGAGAAACCTATATGCGGGTCAAGATGCAACAGTGAGAACTGAACACGGAACCACTGATTGGTTCAAAATTGGGAAAGGAGTACGGCAAGGCTGTATACTATCGCCCTGCCTATTTAACTTATATGCAGAGCACATCATGAGAAAGGCAGGGCTAGATGAATCAAAAGTTGGAATTAAGATTGCCGGAAGAAATATCAACAACCTTAGATACGCAGATGATACCACTCTTATGGCAGAAAGTGAAGAAGAACTAAAGAGCCTCTTGTTGCAGGTGAAGAAGAAGAGTGCAAAAGTTGGTTTGAAACTTAACATTAAGAAAACCAAGATCATGGCATCTGGCCCTCTCAATTCCTGGCAAATAGATGGAGGTAGTGACAGATTTTATTTTCTTGGGCTCCAAGATCACTGCAGATGGGGACTGTAGCCAAGAAATTAAAAGACACTTGCTCCTCAGGAGGAAAGCCATGGCAAATCTAGACAGCACACTAAAAAGCAGAGACATTACCCTGTCAACAAAAATCCGTATAGTCAAGGCTATGGTCTTCCCAGTTGCAATGTATGGCAGTGAAAGTTGAACCATAAAAAAGGCTGAGTGCCAAAGAATTGAGGCCTTTGAACTATGGTGCTGGAAAAGACTCCTGCGAGTCCCTTGGACTGCAAGGCGATCAAATCGGTCAGTCCTAGAGGAGATCAATCCTACTGCTCTTTAGAAGGCCACATTCTGAAGCTAAAACTCAAATACTTTGGCCACCTAATGAGAAAGAAGGACTCACTGGAGAAGAGCCTAATGCTGGGAAAGATTGAGGGCAATAGAAGAAGGGGACGACAGAGAATGAGGTGGCTGGATGGAGTCACTGAAGCAGTAGGAGTGAGCTTAGATGGACTCCAGAAGATGGTAGAGGACAGGAAGGCCTGGAGGAATGTTGTCCATAGGGTCGCGATGGGTGAGACACGACTTCGCAGTTAACAACAACAACAACATCTGTATTAAAAAATCAGGGCTAAATTTGTGACACAAATGGAAAATTGTCTGAAGGCTTGGTATTTCTAACATAAATTTCTAAACTAAATTACAAAGTTAATGTTTATGCTATGATTATCAAAAAAGTGACAAAAATAAAAGCTCACTTTTTATTATCTTTTTTTAAGCCACTAATTTTGCTCTGCCAGTTATTCAATTGTTATTCTTTCAGCTTCTATTCTAGATTCACCCACTACTGAAACACCAGCTATCTGGAATGGAAAGGGCTTCCACAGATGCTATCTTCACTGTAAAAACATCTTGTCCAGTCATTGTAGAGATCCACAGAATCAGGAACCATCAATCTAACCAGATTCTACCTGCTTTCCATAAGAATCCATGAGATTCAAGGTGCTGGTGATGACCTATAAAGCCCTAAATGGCTTAGGTCTGGGTTATCTGAGGGAACACTTGCTGCCAGCATCAAGCTCCCTTTGTCCTGTGCACTCCCACAGGGAGGGCCTTCTCAGGATACTGCCGGTTAAGGAATGCCGGCGGGTTATTCCCAGGGGAAGAGTGTTCTCTGTGGGCACACCGGCCCTATGGAACCAACTCCCCATGGAACTTAGGACTGCCCCCGACCTTCGCTCATTTTGCCGGGACCTGAAAACTTGGCTCTTTGAGCTGTCTGGCCCAGGCTGAGGGGTTTTAATTTTTTATTGGGTTTTAGTTTTAAATTTCAGGGACTTGATTTAATTAATTGTTTTAATCTGATTTTAATTTTTGTATGTTATGTTTTTAACTTTCCCTGTAAACCGCCCTGAGTCCTACGCGAATAGGGCAGTATATACATTTAATAAAATAAATAAATAAATAAATAATCACTAGCCTGTAATCCATTGGTGCCAATATTTCCCCATTAAATTATATTTAAACCACCATGTACTCTGGGAATTCCACTGTCCCTGCAGCCCTAGATTTCCTTAGTGAGTCTTCCTTCCTTCATTCCTTCCTTCATTCTGGCCCAACTCCATTCAACTTTTCACTTTCTATTAACAATCTTCTAGTCATGTTCATCTTTACATGCATTTTCATATCAGTTGTACATTTTATTTCCATTTATCCCAGCATAATCCTATCAGTTATAAAAAGATAGTTCCATCACTGCCATTTTAAGAATAATCAAAAGAACAACATTAGACCTAAAAAATACATAGTAAGTTTCAACCCAAGTTTTCCTGTGGATTTTTAACCCTACCTTCCTTATTTGTTTGTTTTTAACTCGGCAGCCATATTTCAGCTGCAGTTTACAGAACACTGCTCTTTTTTCCTATTCAAATGAAGGATACAATTATCCTCTTCACAAATAATATTTTTTTTAAAAAAAAATTGGCCAGTGGACCATGAGGTTAGATTTACAGGTGAGATGATGTCCACATTGCTCTCCCTGCCCTATTATTTTAATAATATAAACTAGTATAAGAAGAGTAAAATAACATTACTGTACTGTTTTAATTTGTGATCATTTAATTTCAAAATACAGATGTGCATGTTGGAATCTTATGAAATTTCAGAGGATTAAATCACCTTTTTAAAAGAGATATGCAATTTTAGTTTTGATTAAATGTCATGGAAAACATAGAGGTTCTAGGAAAAGTCTTGCATTCCTAATTCTTCACCCTGCCCCACAAATGATAAAATATTTTCTCCTTCTTCTCTTGATAGCTGTTAATGAAGTGAAATGGAAATAGGGAAAGATTGAAAATGTAATATGTTGATGTCACAAAAATTTCTGTATTTTCCTAAGGGATTGCTAGCTGGCAAGCTCAACATGAAATTACTTTTTTGTTTGTTTGTTTCTTATTTTATATTGTTCTCACAACTGGTAGAAATAAGATCAATGTTAAAGCAAAAAAGAAAGTCTTCTATATCTTATCTCTGATACTTTCTTCTGTTAGAGTCATATCTGAGAAAATTTGTTGTCTATTGGTTTCCTGAATGGAACTTTTTGTCCAAGAAATAATCAAGCTGATGGGAGCCACAGTTAAAGAATATGTTTGCTTCAGTATATGTCACTGTTCTGATGTGTACATGAAAGAAGCTGTCAACTTCCCAGCACAAAGGATTATTAAATGGATGCAACTTTCTTCTGAGTCTGTAATATACCACAGAAATAGAGAGAATGACTTTCTAGATGAAACAGAAAACTGACAGCCTTAGGTTTTGTAGAGTTCATGAAAAGTAGCTTTTTTAAAAAAAAAAAAAATCAAGATATATATAAACACCAGTCTCTAAGTTTTCCTGAATAACTAAAAAAAGTTTATTCCTAATTTTTTATCTGTAGAATGTACTAAAAGAAATATTGCATATTTTTTCAATACCATTTTAAACTATCACCCATTAGTTATATTTCCTTCTACAAACAGAAATGCTTCTCATGACATTCATTCTCTACTATACATATGGTTTTTAGCCAGCTAAATATTTATATTTCTATCAATCATCTTTTAATGTCGTGGATGTAGATTTGGCTTTATTTTCGTGACTTTATGGACTGTAATTATGTGAGTCCTGATTTTTAAATCATCATTTAATCCAAGGGACAGAAAAAGAGATGTTTGTCTGTGATATAAAATATCAGGTTTTACTTAAATCAGATTTAATCAGGGATGGATTAATATGGACCATAACTCAATTTTATACATTTGCTTTTTTCCTCTATCATTATTACGTTATTATTACTGTAGTTTCTCCTTTGATTTATAAAGATATGGTACAGTGACTAAAATACATCTCATTTTAGGAAGGACTTTGGACCAATTATTCTTCCATCCTCAACATATCTCACAGGGATGAAGTGGAAAAATGGGAGAAGATATTTCCAGAGGTCCTAAACAAAGGGCAAGATATGCATTTAACCAATATTATTTGTTATTGTTTTGAAGTACAAAAATCAATATATGGATGGACACATTTGGAATTCTGAAAGTGTTATTACAGGTGTTCTCATAAAATATCTATTATGCAAGTTTCCATTTTCAGATTATGGGCATAAAAGGTAAAGGTAAAGGTTCCCCCGCACATGCGTGCTAATTGTTTCCAACTCTAGGGGCCGGTGCTCATCTCCGTTTCAAAGCCGAAGAGCTAGCGCTTGTCCAAGGACGTCTCCGTGGTCTTGTGGCTGGCATGACTAGATGCCAAAGGCGCACGGAACGCTGTTACCTTCCCACCGGAGTGGTCCCTATTTTTCTACTTGCATTTTTAGGTGCTTTCGAACTGCTAGGTTGGCAGAAGCTGGGACGAGTAACAGGTGCTCACTCTGTTACGCAGCACTCGGGATTCAACCCGCCAAACTGCCGACCTTCGGATCAACAAGCTCATTGTCCTAACCCACTGAGCCACCGCATCCCATTATGGGCATGGCCTGTACCAAAATATCTATTACCATTTTTACCTTTTTCTTTTCTTTTCCCCCTCCCTCCTCCCTTTTTTCCTTTTTGGTGGGCATTCTTTTATACAGATCACTAGGTTACGTTCATTGACCATTTTTATTTCTAAGAATGCTTTTGAGACTACATAAGGTTTAAAGGTTTATAATTTAAAAATATAAACTAAGAATAAAATGAAGTAGAGAAGGAAGCCTAGCATGTACCAAAGAAATTCATGTGCAGTGCACATTTCTAGGTCTCAATTAATTTCATAAACTTCTCTATCCTGTACTGAAGTCATATATTTTAGTACAACTTAGTATTCATTTATTCAAGATATGGTCTGTATCAAAGGCAAACATTTCCTACTTTAGGAGAAAAGTCATAACCTCCTCATGTCCCAGTTCCTTAGTTAAAACTAATTTCTGTTGGTTAATTACATTTTTACCCAGCACCAAATAATAAGTGTGCTTGGTAATGTATCAAAAAAAATGGTGCAGAATGCACAAGAGATACAATAAGAAAATATGTAGGGGGGAAATATAGATTTTGATTCAAACTGAATACTAACAGAAGAGTATTTCAAAAGACAAATGTAGCCTTGTCTTTCTAAATTTTAAATTGTATCATACAGTAAGTTGCTTGTTATGGATAACGGAATGGATAACATTCTACATCCAGTAGAATGTCAGTTTTGAAGTTAACCTAGCTAATTATCTTCAGAGATATTTATGTTACAGAGACACAAAGAAGGATAAAAGTTTAAAAGGTCATAATATTAAACAAAGTGCGATTAAAAGCATTTTCATTCTATGATGAAAATAATAAAATGATAAATAATATCATTAGCAGTCTCCATTAAAACTTTAAAATTTAAGGGATATTAATATACAAATTAGATTTCAATCCTTTATAAACAATCCTGATTTTTCTTCCAGTGTAAAAATGTATTGTTTTTAAATATTCTGGAATTTATTATTGCTTTTAAAGTATTAGGATAATTGCTAGGAGTTGCTCAAAAAGGCAGCGTATGAATAATGATTAGATGATAGATGATAAATAGACAGACAGACAGATAGATAGATAGTACAATCTTATTGCATTCTTTGACCAAGTGACAAAATTAGTGGACCAGAGGAATGCTGTGGAGATAATTTGCCTAGACTTCAGTAAGGCATTTGATAAAGTAGATCACAACCTACTACTTGATAAGATAGAAAAATGTAAGTTAGACAGCATTACCATCAGGTGGATTCGTAGCTGGCTGACTGGCCATACTCAGTGTGTGGTCCTCAATGGAACTGCATCTACATGGAGGTAAGTGTTAGTGGGGTGCCCCAGGGCTCTGTTCTAGGCCCTGTGCTCTTCAACATCTTCATCAACGAGTTGGATGAGGGGATAGATGGTGTTGCCCCTTTTGCTGGATTTTTCATTATTAGGTAGGTTTTCCCAGTTGTTAGCCACTTTTCAATTTCTCCTCCTTGTAGTATATAGTTGAACTGCTTGGCAATGAGTGGGTATATAACAGTTAGATGTTTCAACCAAATCCATGCAGTTCATCTTCACCTGGTGCTGTCCAATTTTTGATCTTCCTTGCTCTTTTTTCCACCATTTTTTTTGCTATTCCTAGTTCTTTCATTTCAACTTCTATTTTATTTGCATGCACCTCTTTTAACCAAGCTGCATCCTTGTTTTCTTTCTTTGGGTTATCCCATATCTGCCTCCAGAACTGCACTATTTCTTCCTTGTCAGGTACTGACTGATTCATTGCAGTTTCTCCATTGATGGATTGGTAGAAACTTTTCTGATTGGATTGAAATTGGAGATTCTGCCTATAATTTGCAATTTGAGCTTCGTATCTACTGATTTTCCTGGCTGTAGCTGTTATTTGCTGCTTTATTATTTCCAGTGCTTCTTTGGTCTTCCTTGTTTCTAAGTGGTATTTCTTGATTAAGTATTATTTGGTCTTCTTGTTCTTCAGCTTCTTTTCTTTCATCTGTTTTAGCTTGCTTGCATGTGATCTTAATTTCCTGATCTTATTTTCTAGTCTAATCTTCCATTTTTGTGGTGCACTGTTTGTTTATTTTTCTTCTTTGTTGATTTTGCATCCCAGGTATTCAGTTATAACTGCAGCTGTGCTGTACAGTAGTTGATTTGTTTCTTGCAGTGAATTGGTGCTTATACTTGATATTGCAGTATTTCATCTTTTAATGCTTGTGCTAGCTGTTTCTTTGGAACAAGCTTCAATGCAGGCAGCCTTATTCTGTTGTTTTTGTGCTGTTCTAGATGCTCAGTTGTATTTGTATTGTATTTGTATTGTATTTGTATTTATTAAATTTATATACCGCCCTTCTGCCAAAGGACTCAGGGCGGTGAACAGGGCATATATAAATAGACAGTACAAAAAATTAAAAAATAATTAAACAATTGCCCAGATAAAACAGTAACAGTATAAAAAACCCATTAAAAATCCTAACGTCCCCCATCAGGCCAGGCCAGCTTGTTCAAATAAATGGATCTTCAGATCGCGCCGGAAGGAGCGAAGGTCCGGTGCCATCCGGAGCTCAACCAGCAGTTGGTTCCATAAAGCCGGAGCGCCCACAGAGAAGGCCCTCCCCCTGGAGGCCACCAGCCGACATTCTCTTACCAGAGGCATCCTGAGGAGGCCCTCTCTGTGGGAATGCACAGGGCGGAGGGAAGTTGATGCCGGCAGCAGGTGGTCCCCGAGGTACTCCGGACCATGCCATGTAAGGACTTAAAGAACATAACCAAAACCTTGAATCTCACCTGGAAGACAACTGGTAACCAATGCAGCTCGCGGAGCAAAGGTGTAACATGGGAGTACCGGGAAACTCCCAAGACAACTCTCGCGGCCGCATTCTGTACCAGTTGGAGCTTCCGAGTGGTCTTCAAGGGGAGCCCCATGTAAAGAGCATTGCAGTAGTCCAGGCGAGAGGTCACGAGCGCATGAATGACCATACACAGGGCATCCTGGTCCAGATAGGGCCGCAACTGGTGCATCAGGCGAACCTGGGCAAAAGCCCCCCTAGTCACGGCTACCATATGGTCTTCCAGGGTAAGCTGTGAATCTAGGAGGACTCCCAAGTTGCGAGCCCTATCCACAGGGGGTAAAGACTCACCCCCCATAAAAAGAGATGGAATATTTTGAATGTCCCGGGATGCCGGAATGCACAGCCACTCAGTCTTGTCAGGGTTGAGCTGAAGTCTGTTCCTCCCCATCCAGACCCGAACCGCCTCCAGGCAACGGGACATCACATCGAGGGAATCACTGGGGTGGTTTGGGGTCGAAATGAAAAGCTGGGTATCATCGGCATACTGATGATACCCAACTCCAAAACCACGAATGATCTCACCCAGCGGTTTCATATAGATGTTGAACAGGAGAGGCGAGAGGACTGACCCCTGAGGAACTCCACAAGCGAGAGTCCTTGGCGTCGACCTCTGCCCCCCTGCCAACACTGACTGCGAGCGTCCCAGGAGATAGGAGGAGAACCACTGAAGAACTGTGCCTCCCACTCCCAATCCCCTGAGACGCCGCAGCAGGATACCATGGTCGATGGTATCGAAAGCCGCCGAGAGGTCTAATAGGACAAGGACAGAGGAATGTCCTCTGTCCCGGGCCCTCCAGAGATCATTCACCAGAGCGACCAATGCTGTACCCGGGCCTGAAACCCGATTGGGACGGGTCTAGATAATCCGCTTCAATCAGAACCAGGGGGAGCTGATGAGCCACCACACTCTCAACAACCTTCGCAAGAAAGCGAAGGTTGGAGACCGGACGAAAGTTATTCAACATAGCTGGATCCAGGACAGGCTTCTTGAGGAGAGGTCTCACCACCACCTCCTTCAAGACGGCGGGGAAATTACCCTCACTCAAAGAAGCAGATATAACTGCCTGGAACCAGCCTCGTGTCCTCTCCCGAGCTGCATAAACCAGCCAAGAAGGGCATGGGTCCAATAAACATGTGGTGGAGCTCAACCTCCCCATAATCCTGTCCACTTCCTCAGGGGTCACAGAATCAAACTCCTCCCAGATAACATCGACAAGACCGCCCGTGTCCTGATCGTCGGACCCTGCCCAGTTGGAGTCCAGACCGGTCCGAATCCGAGCGATTTTATCCGACAGATGTTGACCAAACTCCTCGGCACGGCCCTGCAAGGGTTCCTCCCTCACCTCCTGATTAAGGAGGGAGCGGGTCACCCTAAACAGGGTGGCCGGGCGATTATCTGTGGACGCGATGAGGGCAGAGAAGTAATTAAACCTCGCCGCCCTCATCGCTATGAGATAAGACCTAATAAAGGTTCTTAGTCGCAACCGGTTGGATTTGGATCGGCTGGACCTCCAACAGCTCTCTAGGCCCCGTTTCCGACGCTTCATCTCCCGGAGCTCCATAGAGAACCATGGAGCTCATTGGGATCTGCACCGGGTCAGGGGCCGCAAGGGTATAACTCGGTCAAGTGCCTCAGTGGCCGCCCTTTCCCAGGCTTCCACTAAGGCATCCGCCGAGTTGTGAGCAACGGAGGCAGGTGGGGACCCCAGCGCTGCCTGGAACCTATCAGTATCCATTAAGCGCCTGGGGCGGTACCATTTAGTTGGCTCCGTACCCCCACAGTGGGGGGTGGCAAAACGGAAGACCAGCCGCAGGAGGTAATGATCGGTCCATGACAGGGGCATAATAAATGGAGAGCCCCCACCAAGATCATCAAACCACCGTCCAGATAAGAAAACAAGGTCAAGGGTGTGGCCTCCCTCATGAGTTCGTTCAGAAATTACTTGCGTCAGGTCCATGGCCGTCATGAAAGCCATGAACTCCCGAGCTAACTCAGATGAACCTCCTAGGGATGGTAGATTGAAGTCACCCAAAACTATGAGTTTGGGGAACTCAATCACCAACCCAGAGAGGATATCGAGTAGCTCAGGCAGGGCTGCCGCTGCGTGACTAGGCAAAAAGTACACCAGCAGCAAGCCCAACTGCGCCCCCAGATCAAATCTCAAAAAGAGAGACTCACACCCGACTATCTGAGGAACGGTGGTCTCCCGCGGACATAAGGTCTCCCTGATAGCTACTGCCACTCCCCCGCCACTACCTTGAGCCCGGGGCTGGTGTAGCACCCAGAAACCTGGTGGGCAGAGATCAACCAAAGGGACCCCACCCTCTGGATCCAACCAAGTCTCCGTGATGCAAGCCAGGTCCGCATGCTCACCCTCAACTAAATCCCGAACAAGGGGAGCTTTGTTAACCACGGACCTGGCATTTAGGTACACCAGGTGGAGCTCAGGAGGTTGCACATTCTCGCTCCCAGGACCTCGGGGAAGAAACAGAGGGTCGGGGCACCTCACCGCTTGTAAATAGCGGAGACGACCCCCCCGATAACAATACGGCCCTCTGTTCATGCACCTGCTGCTATTCCCCAATGTCGTGGGAATCGGTAGTCCCACGACCCGCTCCCGAGCCCCGGAGGCAACCACACCCCGCTCTCCCCCTGCGTGATCAGATCCAGGCCTGGCCTGAGCCACGGTTGATTGACCACCCCCATAGCCAAACAACCACCACCCACTCCCACCCCTCTCCCTAACCCCATAAATAATTTTGCTAAAAAGTTAACCAGGGGCTTCCTATTAAATTTATATTGAAGGCCCCTGCCCCTGCCCGGCCATCTCTCAGGGTCCCAGTAATCGGGCCCTTCATCGAGATTGAAGGTGTTAAAAAAGGCGGGTTGCACCCAGGAGAGGGGGGCACCCCTTAGGGCGAACAAGTCCGTGCTAGTATATCGATGCATACAAGTCCAGGAGAGTCCAGGAAAGGCAGTCCCATAGTTGATAAGTTCAATAGGAGGATCGAGACATAGGAAGTGAGTATCTGGACCCACACCCAACTCCACTGCCACTCAGTTGGGGGCCCCTTTTATTTCAATTCTTTTATTTCTTTAGTTAGAGGACTTTGCTCATCCTGAGGGAGAGGTGTCTGGTTTCCAAATGAGAACAGTTGTATATCTCTTCTGGATTCCTTCACTGCCAATTCCCCCTGGCTTGCCTCTACATTCTGAATTACCTCTGGCAAGGCTTTAATTTATTTGCCCTGGATAAACCTTTGCAGTTTGTCCAATTCTGTTTCTGTGAATACTTTATTTCGTATTATAAATCACGTTGATCTGCTAGTCTCTGTTCTGTTATTTCTGATTCTGGATGTTGTTCTTTCCAGAACTGGTGCATTATTTTATATATCCTCTTCTTGTTGGACTTGATCTGTAATAACAGATCATTATTTCTTTGTTTTCAATCCCTGTGTATTTGTGATGGGTAAACACCTTTTCTTTCAGTAGTTCTGCAGTTGCTGGCCCTGGTTGCTCAACCAACAGTCCTGAGTCCTATAATCCACTTTTCACCAGAATTTTTGTTTTTTAATAGTTTCCATAATTTTCTGGACTGTTATATCTTTATTTAATATATTTTGAAATTCTTCTGAAACCTTTGGTAGGTCTGCTTTCAAAAGATATTGTGATATTCTTTCCTCAGCGATCATTTCCTCCTCTTTATAAAGATTTTTATAGAATTCATAGGTCACCCATTTTTCCCCATCATTTTGATGTACTATCTCCCCTGCTTGATTACGTAATTTACTAATCAATCTATTATCTTTTTGTTTTTTCAATCTATAGACCAGCCATCTCCCAGGTGTATTCTGCCTATTTGCCTGCTCAAAAAAATTTTGTCTAATGCTTTTTATTTTTTGTGCCACTTCTCCCTTTTCTATAATATTCAATTTATGCTTATTTAAATCCAACTGTTGTTTTAAATCACTACATTGTGGGTTTTTTTGTAGTTCTAATTCTAATTTTTATCTTTATCTTTATCTTTATTAGACTTATATACCGCCCTTCTCCTGTAGGACTCAGGGTGGTTCACAAGGTTTTTTAAAATAACAATACAACAATTACAAAAATTAAGAACAGTTAAAATAATTACATTTAGACCCTGAATAAATATAAAACCCCAATTAAAATCCAAATTAAAACCCCAATTAATACTCTCAGTACAGGCCAGAAAGCTCAAAGAGCCAAGTCTTCAGGTCCCGGCAGAATGAGTGAAGGTCAGGGGCAGTCCTAAGCTCTACAGGCAGCTGGTTCCAAAGGGCAGGCGCACCCACAGAGAAGGCCCTCCACCTGGGTGTTATCTGCCGGCAATCTTTTACTGGCAGTACCCTGAGAAGACCCTCCCTGTGGGAGTGCATAGGACGAAGGGAGCTTGATGTTGGCAGCAGGTGTTCCCTCAGATATCCCGGACCCAAGCCATTTAGGGTTTTATAGGTCATCACCAGCACCTTGAATCTCACCCGGAGGGCAACCGGAAGCCAATGCAACTCATGGAGCAGAGGTGTTACATGGGAGTATCGGGAAACCTCCATCACAACCCGCGCGGCTGCATTCTGCACCAGCTGAAGTCTCTGAGTGGTCCTCAAGGGCAGCCCCATGTAGAGAGTGTTGCAGTAATCCAATCGGGAGGTCATGAGCGCATGAGTGACTGTGCTCAGGGTATCTCGGTCCAGGTAGGGCCGCAACTGGCACACCAGACAAACCTGGGCAAAGGCCCCCCTGGTCACGGCTCCTATATGGTCTTCAAAACTGAGCCACAAATCCAGGAGGACGCCCAAGTTGTGAGCCCTATCAACGGGGGGTAACACCTCACTCCCCCATCATTAAAGGTGGGATGAACTGGTTAGTCTGAGATGCCAGTATGCACAGCCACTCAGTCTTGGCGGGATTGAGACAAAGCCTGTTTCTCACCATCCAGACCTGGACCACCTCCAGGCAATGGGACATCACGGCGAGGGCATCACTGGGTTGGTTCAGGGTGGAGGAAAAAAATTGGGTATCATCAGCATACTGATGATACCCCACCCCGAAACTACGAATGATCTCCCCCAGCGGCTTCATATAGATGTTGAACAGGAGGGGAGAGAGAACCGACCCCTGAGGAACTCCACAAACGAGAGGCCTCAGGGTAGACCTCTGCCCTCCTATCAACACTAACTGCAAGTAGCCCAGGAGATAGGAGGAGAACCACTGCAAAACAGTGCCTCCCACTCCCAACCCCCTGAGACGTCGTAGTAGGATACCATGGTAGATGGTATCAAAAGCCGCTGAGAGATCTAATAGAACTAGGACAGAGGAACAGCCCCTGTCCCATTCACCAGCATGACCAATGCCATCTCCATGCTGTACCCAGGCCTGAAACCCAATTGGTACAGGTCTAGATAATCAGTTTCTTTCAGGAACAGAGGAAGCTGATGCGCCACCACACTCTCAACAACCTTCGCCAAAAAGCAAAGGTTGGAGACCAGACAATAGTTGTTTAAAATCGCTGGGTCCAGGGCAGGCTTCTTGAGAAGGGGCCTTACCACCACCTCCTTCAAAGTGGTGGGGAAGACACCCTCACTCAAAGAGGCAGATATTACTGCCTGGAACCAGCTCCTCCCGAACCGCATAAATCAGCCAGAAGGGACACGGGTCCAATAAACAGATGGTGGACCTCAGCCTCCCCATATCATCAGGGTCGAACTCAGTCCAGATAACATGCTCAATACCGTCCGATTCCTCCACATCAGACTCTGCCCAGTTAGAGTCCAAACCGGCCCAGATCTCAGCGATTTTGTCCGTCAGATGGTGACTAAACTTCTCGGCCCACCCCTGCAAGGGCTCCTCCCTCACCTCCTGATTAAGGAGGGAGGGAGTCACCCTATGTTCATCCTCTAAACTTTTTCAATATTGCCTTTTCTTTTTATATTCATTGGCCATATACAATGGGATTATGATCTGCCCAAGTATTAATACCTATTATTATATCATCAATATCTGAATTTAGTTCTTTCGTTGTCCAGACCATATCAATTCTAGACCACAATTGATGCTTCCCTGAACAGTATGTAAATTGCTTTTCATTCAAATTTCTCTCCCTTCAACTATCTTGAATATTTAATTCCTCCACCATTTTAAAAAAAGTACCGGGTAACTTCCTTACTCTTATAATCTAATTCTCTGTCTATAATTGTATTAAAATTGCCAATTATACAAATGGTCTCATATTCCAGGGGTGTCAAACTCAATTTCATTGAGGACCACATCAGCATTGTGGTTGCCCTCAGGGGGCTGGGTGGGTATGGCCAGGGTAGGTGTGGCCTATTGGGTGGGCCTGGCTAGAGTCCATATGACCTACTGGGTGAGCATGGCCAGCTCTACATTGTTCGCATCAAGGGTGCCTATGGGGGCCTGGGCAGGAGTGGGAAAGATCTGAGGGTCTTTGGGCCAGGGCCAAGGCAGAGGGGGGCGTTCCCTCACTGTTTCCAGGATGGCTTCGCAGGCCACATGAAACCACTTCGCGGGCCAGATCCGGCCCCCAGGCCTTGTGTTTGACATGTCTGTCATATTCCATATCAGCAATAACCTTATGCAATTTCTTATAAAATTGTCTTTGTTTTTCATTGGGGGCATAAATTCCTACCAGGGCAACCTTTTTTTTATTCAAGGAAATTTCAGTAATCAATATTCTACCTTCCTCATCTTGATAAATTTGTCTTGCTGAGATTCTTTCTTTAATGTATATCACAATTCCTCCTTTCTTCTGCTGTGAAAGCAATTCAAATTTAGTTCCTAACTTAGGGTAGTTTAATAGATCCTGATCTTGAGTCTTTATATGTGTTTCTTGTAGAATTGTTATATCTAAATTTTTCTTACTGAGCTTATTCAAAATTATATTTCTCTTAGCTGGGGAGTTTAGTCCATTCACATTTAATGATAATACTGTTAATATTTCTATATAACTGCCTCTTGTTGCCCTTGTTGGTCTATCTTCCTTAACTTCTTTGTGTCTACTCTCATCATTGTTGTCACGTTGCATTCTCATTTTTTCTCTTCTCTCTGTTTCCTGTTCTTTGTCTTGTGATTCCCGTGTCTTTCTATTATATCTCTCTACATTGTTCCCTTCTCTTAACTCTCTTTCTTCTAGTTCATCTTCATTGCCTAGATGCTGCTGGAAAAACTCTTCTGCTTTATTAATTGAATCTAACATATCTTTTTTCTTGCCAGGTCACCACAATCCCTTCCGGCATCATCCACCTAAAATTAATATTTTGTCTTATTAATTTTGATGTAATATGTTGGTAGGGCCTTCTCAGATCTCTTACCCTCCTAAGGACTTGTTTGAAGACAATTAGTTATTTACCTCTATATTCTATTGGGTCATCCCTTGATCTGTGCAAAATCTCATCCCTAATTGACTTCTTCACAAATCTGATTTGTACCTCCTTGGGTAAGTTATTTCTTCTCGCGTAATTTGTGTGAATTCTATATATCTCATCAATCTCATTTGCCATCTCATCTTTCCCTGTCCCTAGGGCCCTTGCTAGCAAGTCCGTCATCACTTCTGGGAGGTCCTCCCCCTTCTCTTCCTTCACGTTTTGGAAACATAAATAGTGGTCTGCTTTCTCAGTTTCAAGCAGTATAATGGTTTTTTCTAACTCTTTATTTGCTTGCAAGTTTTTCATTCATTTCATCTACTCTTCTTTCCTCCTTATTCATTCTATCCTCCATTTCTAATAATTTCTGTTCATTTTTCAATATTTGCTGTTGGAAACATTCAAATTTTCAATCCATTGCTCCCATCCTCTCTTTAAGTTCTCCAGTATCATTCCTTATTTCACCTATTTCTCTTTTTAAATCCTCATGATTTCTCCACATAACCTCTTGCATGGATTGTAATATTGCTTGTATGTCTTTAAGTGAGCTTGCTGTCTCCCGCGGCATCATCTTCTCTATAGATCTTTGCCCTGCTGGGCTTAATTCTGCTGATGAGGCTTGGGTCATCTGCCTTCTTCCATTTCCAACTTTTGTGAGATTTGGGATGCTTGTCACCTTTCTAAATGACTTCAGCCAATCCTCCCATTAATACATAATCTTTGTCTTTCCCTCCACCACACCTGGGGAATTTATCGTTCTTCCAAGGTTATAATCACTAGTGTCTTATATCTTAACAATGCTAGATTTTGTTGCTAACACAATCAATATCCAACCTATTACACCTATTACACTAACACTTCTAAAACATAATAATCAATATTAATCAATTTCAAATGTCTATATTCCAAACAGTCCTAACTTTTCTATATAAAAACATGTAACAATAATATAACCATTAAATTACCTCAATAATATAACCAATATTATTCAATTCTTTAACAATAAAAAACAGATTTCACAGTCAGTTCAGTTATGAATATTATTATATACAACAAGGAGACAAATAGATTTTCTCCTTCTCCTTAAACATTCAACTTTTTGTTCCTAATTAGTCTCCTCCAAATCAATCATACCATAGGTTATATTCAGTTAATTCTTATTGGTCTAAATTCTCAAAACAATTACCATTTATCCCTTTTGTTTTAGAAACTTTTTGAAATGAATAGTTCACTTCTTAAGTTATGGGTATCACTCTTCCCTCCTTTGATGCTAATTGGTCATTAGTTCTTCTTCAAAATGTCCGGTTTCTCAGCTCAGTCCACACTGTCACTCTTCAAGTTTATTTTGTTTTTTTTCTTAAACTCCTTCTTGGCTTTACTGCAAGAGCCAGAAAGAGAAACCACCCTTGATCTTCAGTCCTTACAGCCTGTGAGCCTGTTGCTTTAAGGTCAGCTCTCTTTTTTCCCCTCTCTCCTTCTCGCCATTATCTGACAGGGGAGATGAATTTCCCTTTCGCTCTGGGGGCCTCTCCTCTTATCTTCTCTTTTGTGAAATTCTCCATAAAGATTTCACCATCCGGAACACTTACAAGAGTTCGCTGAGTGTTTCCTCTGCCAGATTAGTTGAATCACTGTTCCATTGACTCATCGCTATTTTTGACAGCTGTCATTTCTTCACAGCCACCATAATGGGCTGTCTTCTTCACCCGGCTCTTTCCTAGGCTTTACTGCTTTCTGCAGCTCGAACCGCCATCCTGAGCTGCTCAGCTGGGCACCTCTGCTTCTAATCTCCCTCTGAGGGATCTGGGGCTTTTAAAAAACCCACTGGGAACAGAAAAAAGCTGTGAGATCACCATGCTCATTCGGAGCGGTGTCTCAACACAGTCATACCAATTGACAGCTCATCTCTCCAATTTTCTTGAAGAGATCTCTGGTCCTCCCTATTCTTTTGTTTTCTTCTATTTCTTTGCACTGCTCATTTAAGAAGGCATTCTTATCTCTTCTAGCTATTGTCTGGAATTCTTCATTCAACTGGGTGTATCTTTCTTTTTCTCCCTTGTGTTTCCCTTCCCTCCTTTCCTCAGCTATTTGCAAAGCTTCCTCAAACAGCCAATTTGCTTTCTTGAATTTCTTTTTCTTTGGGATGGTTTTAGTTGCTACCTCTTGTACAATGTTGTGAACCTCCATCCATAGTTCTTCAGGCACTCTGACTATCAGATCTAATTCCTTAAATCTATTTGTCACCACTACTGTATATTTGTCAGGGATATAATTTCATTCATACCTGAGTGGCCTAGTGCTTTTCCCTACTTTCTTCAGTTTAAGCCTAAACTTTGCAATGAGAAGTTCATGGTCTGAGCCACAGTCAGCTCCTGGTCTTGTTTTTACTGACTATATAGAGCTTCTCCATCTTTGGCTGCAGAGCACACAGTCAATCTGATTTCTGTGTTGACCGTCTGGTGATGTCCATGTGTAGAGCTGTCTCTTGGGTTGTTGGAAAAGAGTGTTTGCTATGACCATCGTATTCTCTTGACAAAATTCTATCAGCCTGTGCCCTGCTTCATTTTGTACTCCAAGGCCAAACTTGCCTGTTATTCCAGTTATCTTTTGGCTTCCCACTTTAGCATTCCAATCCCCCTTGATCACAAGGACATCATTTTTGGGTGTTAGTTCTATAAGGTAGGGCTTCATAGAACTGGTCAATTTCATCTTCTTCAGCACTGGTGGTTGGGGCATAGTCTTGGACTACTGTGATATTGAATGGTTTGCCTTGGATTCAAACTGAGATCATTCTGTCATTTTGGGGATTGTATCCCAGTATTGCTTTTCCTACTCTTTTATTGACTATGAAGGCTACTCCATTTCTTCTGAGGGATTCTTGCCTGCCATAGTATACCTGATGGTCATCTGAATTAAATTCACCAATTCCATTTTAGTTCGCTGATTTCTAAGATGTCGATGTTAAATCTTGTCATCTCTTGCTTGACCACGTCCAGCTTTCCTTGATTCATGAATCTTACATTCCGGCTTCCTATAGAGAAAAAATCTTTACAGCATCGGACTTTCCTTTCACCACCACATACATCCACAGCTGAGTGTCCTTTCGGCTTTGGCCCAGTCATTCTTTCTGGTGCTACTAATACTAGCCCTCTGCTCTTCCCCAGTAGCATATTGGACCCCTTCCGACCTGAGGGGCTCATCTTCCAGCATCATATCTTTTAGCCTTTTGGTACTGTCCATGGGGTTTTCATGGCAAAGATACTGGAGTGGGTTGCCATTTCCTTCTCCAGTGGATCACATTTTGTCAGAACTCTCTCCTATGATCTGTCCATCTTGGGTGGCCCTGCATGGCATAGCTCATAGCTTCATTAAATTATGCAAGCCCCTTTGCCACGACAAGGTAGTAATCCATGAAGAGGAAAGCTACATTATAGCAGACTAAAAAAACAAACCTATGAGGAAGGTATTCTGTCCTACATATATTAACTTTTCATTGACCACAGTATTGCTACAGACATTTTGCAGATGCTGTCTTTTCTGTGGCAGCATTCCGTCAGAGGTTTGGATGGTCTTGACCCTGTTAGCCCTTTGTAAGTTGTTTCCCTACACCTTTGATTCTTCTGCTTCTTACATATTTTGGGTGATTGGTCATTGCTTTATCTTTGGGCACTTGGGGTTGTATGCTGTGATTCATGTTTTAATTAAAGTACCCCATCCAAGGTCACTATTTTGTTACAAGTGACTATGTAAATAATTTAAATAAATAAATAATTTCTACCTATACCCCCAAATATTTTCTTAAAGAAGGAGATACAGAATTGGTATTATGAAGACTATCTTCTGACTTAAGTAATACAAGATTATATTCATAGATAGGAAATGTCATCCAGGAAAAGAAATCCATCAGATGAAATATTCTTAATTGAACTGTAAAATGTTTTGAAGCTCAGAACAAGGCCTAAAAAAGAAAGATTTTTTTTAAAGACTAGATATAATTGGTTGCTGTGTTGAAAAATAAATCAGAAAAATAAATCTCCATTGCATCTCTGTTGAATAGACAGCTGACCAAATGATTTGAATCTTGCCAATTTGTCCATTCTTAATCCATTACCTCCTTCCCCTCATATTCTAGTCAATTGGAAAGAATTCCAGTAGCCATTATAAACCATGTGTGTGAAAGAGAGATTATATGAATAAAATGTACACCTAATTTTAGGTGTCTTAGCAAATATTACTTTTATTAAACAGTAAGTCCTAGTAGAGTACCACTCTAAGATCAGCTTCAGCCAGAGCTACTACATTTTGCCTCGCCAAGCTTTTTCCCCCTTGTTGCCAGAAATAAAATAACATATGTGATGGAGGAAAGTGAAGGAGGCAGTGTCCTTGTTGACACAACCATTTGTGGTTTCTATAAAAAAGACGAAGCTACAGAGAAAACTTCTTTTTTTTTTCTCTAAAATTTGAAGCTTATTGATGTAAGAATAATTTGTAACTTCTGCAATCTTGTAATTATTCTTGAAAGCATATATTGAAACTGAATGGAAAATCATGTGTAACACCCCTATCTCATTGAAAGCTTGTGCTTACTTTTGGGAGATATTTCACTTGTAATTTTCTTCTGTGCAGAACAAAGATTTGCAATCTCTACTCTCAGCTAATGTTGATTAGCTAATTAAGTACTGTGGGCCAGAAGTACCTAGACTCCCCAAACTTAAAACATTTAATGCAATATAAATACAATAGCTATTAAAACTTTTAAAGGCTTCAGCAAAACTGGTATGGGAAAGGGGGTCACCTTATCATAAAATAGGAAAGATAGAGCAGAACAAGAGGTCTGCCTTGTCTACCTTATTCCTAATATGAAGTTGAAACTGCTCTGGCCTCATTAATTATTTATATTGTTGACACAACTTTTCTATCTCCCCTTTAACCCTTACCAGTGTATTGTTCAGGCTCTTGGTCAACTTGGGGAGGAGCTCATTGATCAATGTTTTAGGATATTTTTTAAAATGTTTCGGATCTTCATTATTTTGCTTCATAGTGGATCACTACTTTTTCCAGGAGAACAGCTTCCACTGGGCTGAGAAATGTACCCAAGTACTTCTCATAAGGTATCTCATTTGGCAGGATCTTTCTAAATTGACCTTACTGTTTCTAAGCTGTTACGAACTTTCAATATTCTAGCATGCTTATAAAATAAAATCATTTAATAAAATATTTGTCAGTTCATGAAAATATTTCAATTTACGATTGATATTGACTTACTTTAAAATAATATCCTTTTGCTTGAATAGGTGACAGCACCTAGCTGTCCTTGCCTGGACTGAGATAAGAGTTGTGACTTCACTAAGTACTTGGATGTCAGACTGACAGGGAATCCCAGAACAGTTGTCTAGATGGGGGAATTATACACAAATGTACACACACATACACACATTCAGTGTGTGTGAGAGAGAGATGTGATAAATATAGGTGATATAGAGAGAGGTAGGGGGATGTGGTAGCTCAGTGGGTTAGGACGCTGAGCTAGTCGATCAGAAGGTCGGCAGTGTGGCGGGTCGAATCCCGAGTGCCGCATAACAGAGTGAGCGCCTGTTATTCGTCCCAGCTTCTGCCAACCTAGCAGTTCGAAAGCACCTAAAAATGCAAGTAGAAAAATAGGGACCACTCTGGTGGGAAGGTAACAGCGTTCTGTGCGCCTTTGGCGTCTAGTCATGCCGGCCACATGATCACGGAGATGTCTTCGGACAAGCACTGGCTCTTCGGCTTTGAAATGGAGATGAGCACTGGCCCCTAGAGTCGGAAACGACTAGCACGCATGTGCGGGGGAACCTTTACCTTTACCTTTATATATAGTGGTAAAGATAGATAAATGGCGAATCATTACCAAAAGTAAAAAGCGTAATCACAATGAGTTCAGTTTGATAAGAGGATATACAAATAGATAGAAACATATACAAAACCCTAAATACAAATACCCTTTACACATTTTTGGTAACTGTTGCCAAGAAAATTGAATGAGCTAATGCAATCACCAAATCAACTTGAAAAATAATTTACCACTTAAGACGACCTTAAAATTATTGACATATAACACTAAGTAAGTGGTTATAGATTCTTACCTGGTAGTATTGAAATGGCTCTGGTAGTTCAATAAATTATATGAACATACCCTTGGCAATGTAAGCTTCCAGAAAGGTCACCCATGAACATCAAGCTATAGATCTATGGAAAGCAGAAATGACAACTCATTCTGGCATTTGCTGAAAAAAATCAAATGGATAACCACATGGATCAAATAATACTGGAAAATAAGGCATTAGATAAGAATTTATTTAATATTCTTTGGGTAACAATATACAAGAGAGCCAATTCTGCATAATAGTTAAGACACCAGACTCGAAACCAGGAGACTGTGATAGTCCTGCCTTAGGCACAAAACCAGTTGGATAATCTTGAGGCAGTCACTTTCTCTCAGCTCCGGGAAAGAGTCAATAGAAAAATATTTCTGAAAAACCTTACCCAAAAAACTGGAGGAATGTGTCCAGGCAGTGTCTGAGAATCTGACATGACTGAATGGAAGGGGGAAAAAAAGAATGTATTAATTTATTGTGGAAGAGCAAAGGGCAACACTGAGTAGCACTGATCCTTATGATGGGTTTGAATTAAAGCCAAAAGGGTTTTCAGCTATTTATGTGCTCAGAAGAAAAAGGAAAAAAAAAAGAAGTTTTTCAAAGATATATACTGTTGATACACAGCCCATGAACCAAAATTAACTTAATGCTGTCGAAGTGGAAATGTCAAGACTGAATATTGACATTCTGGAAAATAATGAACTGAAATGGATTGGAATGACCCAATCAGAGGAACATCACATCTTCTCCAGTGAAATGTGTAAGAAATGGAGTTGGAATAAAGAAAAACAATTGTCTCAGTTCATGAGAGATTGTGAGAAAGCAGGCATAAGGTGTTTGAAGATTTATTTCAGAAGAAGTAGCTCAGTTCAGATGTCAGAGAAGTAGGGGAAAAGACTTCAAAAAGACTTTTTCTTAATAACTGACAATAACAGAAGCTGGTAATTTAATCTTAGAGTTTTTAAGATTTTGTATTTACTCCATACTAGCATTAAAGATACCTTCCTAAAATGTGTGTTTCCTTGATCTTGCCAGTTATGCAGGGGCTGACAGGTATATAAAACGAAGCATGAAGTAAACTAATAGAGTTCTGCCAAGAACATTCAATATTTATGGCATGTATGCCTTCTTCCAACAGCCGATAAGAGTCATCAACACCAAAGTCAAACAGATTGTATATTTTTTCAAGCAAAGAGAGAGAAGCTCTATTTGCTCTGCAAAACTAAGGTCTGCTTCTGGCTGCAGTTCAGATCATGAATAATTTCTTGCAAAATTACAATTTCAACTAAAAAATAATAATCAGAACAAGATACACCTTTAATAATATATGCAGTGAAAGCAGAAAAAAAATCACTGAGTTTGACAGAATCCTAAAGAATTTTGGATTGATATTAAAGACACCATTAAAAACAATTAAAATAGTAAATATGCAAAAGGAGGTGAAACAGCACAGTTAAGATGATGAAAATATAAAACCAAAGAAAGAAAAGAAAATATAGAAGAATATTGGACCAAGTAATACTGTATGCCACACACACACAAAAAGAGGAAACAGGAGTTATATCTAAATATAATTTAGGGTAACAATCCAATTGAAAGGATAAAAGTTATGTTTAAGCAAAGTAGAAAAAGGATATGTTTAATGGCAAAGATGAACATTGCAAAAGATAAAACAAATCTATTGGAGGAAGAAGATATAAAAAAGACTGGCAGATCTATCACAACCTACTACTTGATAAGATAGAAAAATGTGGGTTAGATAGCATCACTACCAGATCGATTCATAGCTGGTTGACAGGCCGTACTCAGTGTGTGGTCCTCAATGGAACTGCATCTACATGGAAGGAAGTGTGTAGTGGGGTGCCCCAGGGCTCTGTTCTGGGCCCAGTGCTCTTCAAAAATATTCATCAACAATTTGGACAAGGGAATAGATGGGAAACTCATCAAATTTCCAGATGTCACCAAGGTGGCAGGAATAGCCAATACTCCAGAAGATAGGCTTAAGATACAGCAGGATCTGTACAGACTCAAACACTGGGCACTATCTAACAAAATGAAATTCAATGGTGAAAAAAGTAAGGTTCTACATTTAGGCAGGAAAAATCAAATGCACAGGTATAGTATAGGTGGTACCTTGCTCAATAGTAGTAACTGTGAGAGGGATCTCGGAGTCCTAGTAGACAATCACTTCAATATGAGCCAGCAGTGTGCTGCAGCTGCCAAAAAAGCCAACACAGTGCTAAGCTGCATTAACAGAGGGATAGGATCAAGATCGTGTGAAGTACTAATACCACTTTACAATGCCTTGGTAAGGCCACACCTGGAATACTGCATCCAGTTTTGGTCACCACGATGTAAAAAAGATGTTGAGACTCTAGAAAGGGTACAGAGAAGAGAAACAAAGATGATTGGGGGACAGGAAGCTAAAACATATAGGGAACAGTTGCTGGAATTGGGTATGCAGGGCTTTTTTTCTCATAGAACGCTTAGAACAGAGTTCCGGCACCTTTTTTGGATGGAACCTTGTAGGGTAGGCAAGGCAGGTTGCATGACCTGTGTGAGTTCTGGCACCTTTTTCTTTTACAAAAACAACACTGTGGGTATGTGTAGTTTAATGAAGAGAAGGGTGAGGGGTGACATGATAGCAGTGTTCCAAAGAAGAGGGAGCCAAGCTATTCTCCAAAGCACCTGAAAGCAGGACAAGAAGCAACGGATAGAAACTAGTCAAGGAGAGAAGCAAGCTAGAACTAAGGAGAAACTTCCTGACAGTTAGAACAATTAACCAGTGGAACAACCTGCCTCCAGAAGTGGTGAATGCTGCAACACTGGAAGTTTTTAAGAAGAGACTGGACAGCCATTTGTCTGAAATGGTATAAGGTTTCCTGCCTGAGCAGGGGGTTGGACTAGATGACCTCCAAGGTCCCTTCCAACTTCTTCTTCTTCTTCTTTTTTTCTTCTTCTTCTTCTTCTTCTTCTTCTTCTTCTTCTTCTTCTTCTTATTATTATTATTATTATTATTATTATTATTATTATTATTATTATTATTATTATTATTATTATT